>QLOM01000287.1:0-17699 GCA_003313785.1 Termitomyces sp. MG148
TATCATCAAGCAACAGTGGGGATTTGCAGTAACTTTCTAAGACTTCAAGAAAGCCCCAGAACTATCAGTAATACTCTAACCAAGTACTACAATTCCACTGTTGCTAAATATTCCACATAGTCACGTAAGTCCACCAGGGTGGTGCCAATGTACGAGGTGAGTCTTGCTTTTGTACCTAGTTGTTAGCGACTGATTGACATCGCAGGCACCTACCCAAACCATTTTCACTGATGTGGAGTTGAGGGATTTGTTGATGATATGGCGCTTGGAGGTGGTATTGGACACTGAGATGGAGGCAGGTGTGGTGATGGAGGGTGCTAAGGGCAAGAAGATGGTGGCACCTGGCCAGCGCCAGGCATATAAGGAGTCCAAAGGCACGGTAAGCATATCTTGACTCATTAGCAACTGATCTGACATTTGTTGGACTGTGCAACAAATGTTGGGCAGATAACAACCTCAAGGCCTGCTGGGTCCTGACAGGCGTCTTGCCATGTTACCACTGCAACACCCTCAAGCGGGCCTGCACTTACAATGGTCTCAAGTCCTGGGAACATGGTAAAGAGGACCCAATCGTCAAGCAGACTTTTGAGCGGTTGGTATGGGTTAGGCGGGCTAGGGAGTTTGTGTTGAGCCAGTGGGCAATGGTAGAGTCTGGTAGCATTGCCAGCATCACTGAGGAGAGCTTGGCACTGCCAATCCATCAAGGAGAGGCTTGAAAGAAATGGTCCCACCAACTGGTAGCTGGCTGCCTAGGAGGACAAGGAAGGACAAGGAAAAGAGGAAGGCAGTAGAGAGGGATGAGTTGGTGGAGGTTGGAGGAGAGTCACTAGAGGAGTGCCATGGCAGTGATACGGCAGCCCGCCGTGACGGAACAATAAAACATGTAGCATTACAAGTGGTACAAGACAAAATACAAAGTATGTCTAAAATAAGGCTGAAAACTGTAAGCCAGACATACCAAACAGCTGAAAACTGTAGGCTGTATGTACTGTAATGTTCCGTGCCTCCCGACAAGTCTAAAACTGGTCAAACAATGTTAAACGGTGCATAAATTGTTGAGTTATAAGCATATCTTTGAGTAATGCTCAAATAGTGATAGCTGAGGCTTCCATCAATCAATCATTGATGATCCAGAGTAAGATCTTGATGAGAATGATAAGCAAGATGTGGTTGTGTCAAAAGAAGCTGATTTGATCATGGAGAGATCCAAAATCAAAGATCAGGCTGAAAATAGCATGGCACTCAGCAGCCATCAAAATAGATTAGATTATTACTATCTAATCTCAGATCAAGATCTGAATACCAAAATCAGTCCAAATTAAGGATTGATGGAATCAATCAAAGATCCTGGATCATGATCTGCGATCAGCGCATCAGAACCATCAAACCTTTGTGACTTTCCTTCTTGGAGCCTTACAGCACTCAATTATAGTGCTATCCCACCCTCCCTGGGTACCTCCAAACTCCCCAGAACCATGCGGATACAACGGAAGGACCCTTAGCAGGTCCCAAATGACGGAAACGTGGAAACCAGAGGCCAGAAATAGCCTGAAACCGGCTGCCGGAGCAAAGACTTGCAATTCAGTAAATTTTATTGAATTGACCCCCGGCTGGCTCAATCTTAACCAGCACCCAGACCAATGGGAGGTCTGTGGACATGCCAATCACACATGGTCCGTGCGCAGGGAAAGGGGTACAAATAGGACAAGGAAAAGGGGGACTCAGCTAAGGAAAACCTGTGCAGCTCGGAGTCCCCAAGAAGTGGACTACTTAGGCTAATCAGTAAAGTACTTCAGACCAGCTTTAATAAAGCTTAAAGCCTACATTTGTGTGAACTAAGTTTGCTCAAACTAAAGCTTAACTTTGTTAATCTAGTGAATAAACCATTTGTGTGGCTTGGGGTCCCCAGAGAGTGTGACTACTTAGGCCTATCATTTAGTTGACTTCACTAGGGTTGCTTTTTGGTATCTTTTTAAAGACCATTTATATTGTGAACTACTTTGGTTCATTATAATAATAAACTAAAACTACAACAACTATCACAACTTCATTACAAGTGTTAGTTTCTGTGTCATAGCCCCACAAAACTCGTGAAAATAAAGTTTAGTTGTCTACACTAATTGGAGTCCCTCTGATTAGTTCAACAAACCCTACATTTTACATCAGCAGCAAGAGGGCAGGATCTTCTCTGGGATCTTCCAGGGAGGTCAAATGCCTTTATGTGAGGTTCACTTCTGCTGAGCGTGAGCTGTCTGGCCCTTCATTCAATTGCTTAGCAGCTATATGTTTAGCAGAGCTGGACCCTGACTTCTTCCGTTGGCAGAGGCCATCCCCTGTTGCTGGGCCTAGCAGTACTTGGTAAGTCTTACTTTGTTGCTCTTTAGTTAGTAACTGATTCTATGCTGTTAGGCGTTCTCCCTCTCCTTCAGTCACCAGGGACTTGGAGGAGATTGCGTCCTGCCTGGCAGAGACCTTGCCACCTAGCGCTGGCGACTTGGAGGAAGAGGCTGAGGACAAGGTTGAGGAAGAGGAAGGAGAGAAGGAGGAAGAAGAAGAGGTAGGGGTTCCTCCCCACCAATGGGTGTCGCTAACAGATTGGTGTTCTCAGCTGGCGACTGCATGGGAGATGTCCTCTGGCAACAAGGACCATGAGCAAGAGGAGCGCCCCTTCTCTGTCACTAGGTTGGATATGTGGTGGACTCCTCTGCCCACCTCCAGAGTGACCAGCGGCGACTTTGACTGGTTGAGTGAGGAGCTCCTCTACCCCATTACTGGTATGAGGTCACCAGAGGAGCTAGAGAGGTTATGGAGCAAGCAGCTGGAATGGAGTTGGTAATGGTGTGGAAGATGAGGATGGTGAATAATAAGATGGTGGGGATGAGGATGAGGCAGAGGACGCTGGGATGCAGCGTTGCTATCTTGAGGCGGTACCAGCAGAACTGCAAGAAGGCACTAGTCTGGCAAGAGCATAACAACATCCAGGCTGGAGACCTTTTTCCCCTCCCATCCTTCTCCTTTCCTGCTGACCATGACCAGGCCTAGTCACTAGTGCCTGTAAAATTTTGAACAATTTAGTCGTACATAGCTAGAATCTGTAGTAGTCGCAAAATGTAACATAAATCATTTTGGGGACTTGCAATAGTGGGCGGTAAGAAACAATAGTACCAGCATTTGTGCATATAATAAGGGAAAGTGTGTTTTGAAGGACTTAGAAAAGAAAAAGACTTAGTGAAAATGGTTCTGTAGCAACTTGGGGCTTTTAAAGAAACGCTCAGTAGATCATCATGGCAAAAACCCTTGTGAGGAGTTGTGCAAGGCATCAGGCAGCAATCAAAGTCGCTAGCGCTGCATCTTGAGGTAAAGTAAAACGTCTGTATAGTAAAAGATAAGTAGGGAAAGGAAAGAAAGTCAGTAAGGAAAGTAAATGGTATTTCAGTCTTCTTCTTTTTCAGGTGGCAAGTCGTCATCATCCAATAAGTCAGTTTCTTCAAGTTCTCTGAGCTTGGCGGTATCAATGTCTAGTGCCTCAAGCGGTAAGGATATGTGGTCATGTGCAAGGTAAGGAAGTAGTTGGAAGGCGGCAACTGGCCTGTGCAGTACCAACCCATCTAGTTCACAAAGGACGTAAGCACCTCCATGGTTATGAGAGATAACTACCAATAGCCTCAAGTAGCGAGGGCGCATTTTCTTGTTGTGGGTGGTCTCTATCTTGGAGTTCCTCATGAGCGCTAATGACCCACAGCCAAAGTTGTAATCTCTGTTGGTGGCCTTGTGGTCTATTTCAAATCTTAGCGCTGCTTTTCATTTGGCACTAAAGACTGTTTTGTATAAGCGTGCTAAGTCTTCATTTTGTCATTGTAAGTCAATAGCATGTCAAGCAATGAGGTTGGTAGTGGACAGTAGGGAGTTGGATGCTGGTTGCAAGTATGTCGCTTCAATGATGTTGGCAGGCAGTAAGGGGTGGATGTCAGTTGCTGCGTAGTAAGGTGAGCAACCCATGCACTTATGTATAGTTACTCTTTCCAACCAGAAGACAGAGTAGGTTGCTTTGCTCCATCTAGACTCATCGCCATCTACCGCCTTGAAGAGAGCTTGGCGCATGTCAAAGTGAGGGCACTCCACAAGACCATTAGCGTGCTTGTTGTAACCAGAGATGCGTATGTGGTGAATGTTGTACTTCTCGGCAAGGTAGGTCAGCACTTTGATGATGGGGACACCATTGTTGGTAACTATCTCTCGTAGCGCACCCCAGTGGCAGATGACGTCTTCAAACAACCACTTAGCTATAGTGTCTGTGTTTTCTTGCTGGAGCATCCTAAGCTCAGGCCAGTGCACTAGCGAGCAGCAACCTTGGATAATGTACTTGTAGTGACCCAACTTGGGCATGTGCATTGTGTCAATATAGATCTTGCTGAAGAGAGGTGCTGGTGTAGCGACGGTTGGCGGGATGAGCAATTGGCAAGTTTGCTAGATCTGGCAGAGGTGACAAGTCTTTATATACCAAGTGACATCAGCTCACACATGAGGCCACCAGAAGTGTTCCAATAGTATAGCGCATGTGGCATAAAGTCCCCTGTGGCCTAAGTCATCATGCATGGCATGTAAGATCCTGAGTCAGTTGCTAGGCTGCACTACTAGTTTGCATGCACCATCTTTGTTGTGTCGCCAGAGTTGATTATTGCTAATGAAGAAGTTGGTGGCATAACATATGAAAGTGGTGTATTTGTCATCACTAAGGTGATCAGGTTGCTTAAGAGAGTTCAACCAGTCTTTGATGGTGTCTAGGCATGCATCACCTGCTTGGGCCTTGGCGCTTCTGGGTACTGAGTTGTAAGGAAGGTCGGTGCTGTTTTTTCTAAGAGGCTTGGGTTCTTCAACTCTTTTGATAGTTGGCAACTTGTTGGTAATGTTGGCAGTAAAGAACATGAGAGGGGCAGTAAAGCGAGTTGGTTGATAAGGAATGATTGGGTGTAGGAAAACGCTAGCGAGTTGGTCACTACAGAGGAGATGAATGGAGAGCTGTATAAGGTGCATGAATCCATGGAATTGGTCTATCTAATTGCTAAAGACGTTGTCATTGCTTCAGTCAGGGAGAGGGTCAGTAGGCTGTAATGGTCAGCAGGAAAGTCCATCAGGTCTGTGAAAAGTGCCTTTGACATGTACCAGCTCAAAGTGGAACATGAGGATAGCAACTATCCAGCAATTCATACTGGTGGAGGGCTGTATATCAGGGTTCTGTAGCATACCTTTGATGTACCTAGTGTCCACTTCCACACTGAGGTTCCGCATGCCAATGAGATACATTCTTAGCATCTGAAAGGCTTTAAAGAGACCATAGAGTTCTAACTTGGCCTGGCTATAGTGTGACTCCCTGTTGTTTAGTGTGATTGACCCAAAGCAGTTGTAGCACCTCTGTTTCCAATTGTTGCTAAGGCACTGATACAAGAAGAAGCCGACAGCAATGCATGAAGTGTCAACTGCCAGTATAACAGGGTCTGGCAACTGGTAGTCAATGGGAACCAGAGGCTGGGCTTCATGTAGCACCTTTACTAAGTCTTGCTGAGCGGCAACTTGCTTGGGTCCAAATTCAAAGAGAGCGTTAGCACGTGTGAGGTGGATAAGATGGTGGGCACAATGGGCAAAGTTCTTGATGAAGATGCAGAGGACGCCAACAGTTCCCAGGAAGGCGCGTACCTCTGAAAGATTGTGGCATATATTCCAGTGATCCAACAGGGCTAAGCGTGACTTGTCTGGAATGTAACTGCTAGGCGTGCAGACATGGCCAAGGATCTTGAAGCGTGGGGCACAGAGTATTAGCTTGTGCCCAGAGAACGTACTGCCACTGTACTTCATGCGCTGGAGGATGAGATTAAGGGGCTGGAAGAAATCCCATAGCGCTAAGCAGATGCCGGAGTTGTCAGGGTGAGTTGCTGGGAGGCCGTCTATGAGTCGCTAATCTTTGGGACCCTTAGCACCTATGTCGTCAATAAAGCTTTGTACATATTTGGGAATTTTGGGTTGCAGGATGTAGTTAACGTTGTTATGGAAAATAAGTACTGAATTGGTCCAACCCATTGGCAGGGTAACTAGTTGCAAGGCACCAAAGGGTGTCTAGAAACTAGTGAGGTCACATGAAGAGGGATGGATGAGTTGCTCATTGTAGCCAACATAGAGGTCAAGGGTGGTGCCACAGATTCTTCCAGCAAAGGACTCGGCAATGTGGTCAAGAAAGGGTGGGATGCCAGAGTGTTGTATAGTGGCTCAAGACTGTGAATAATACGGAGGTTACCATTCTTGTTGAGAACTCAGAACCAGCAGGAGCGGTAAGCAATATTGGAGGTTGTAGATGCCAGCTTTGATCTTGCTGCGGATTATTTGACAGACTTCAGCTTCAAGTCCAGGTGGTATGGGTTGGTTGTGTTCAGTCCAAGGTACATGAGGGATGGTCGGTATGACCACAGGCAGAAAGAAGTTGGTATGGAAGCTATATTGCTCAGAGTCCTCCTAGGTGAATGCTTGGTTCTATTTGGACATGAGGTTGGTAGGGTGAGGAAGCCAGTATTGTGGTTGCTAATGAACTGTTTCTGGCACTCCTCAGTAAAGATGATATTTTGTTTGATTCAAAAGTCCTCGGAGACGGTGCTAGTGACAGGCTTAATTTTAAGCACTACTGGCTTATATTTCTTTTTAACCTGTACACCTTTGCATTTAGCAGCATTAGCAGTGGCAAAGGTGGAGGCAGTGGGTAATGTAAGTGATGAGTTGCTAGCGCTAGCGCTAGCTTTGGAAAGTCCAAGAATGGTGGGTTGGGAAGAATTAGGTAGAGTTTCAAGATACATATCAGCCGAGGCAAATTTAGCAAAATGGTCAGAAGCAGTAAGGTACAGGTAGGCAAGAGAAGAGTCAGTAAGTTTTTGAGGGTTTGTAGGAATGGTACGGTAGTGGATGTATTGGCGCTAGGGTCACAAGAAGACAAGAGTACTTCTGAGTCCAGAAAGGCGGTAAAAACAATATTTACAAGACCACTACGGTGGTTATAGTCCAGCGTAAGCGCTACATCTCCGTAATTGTCCCCAATCACCTCCTTGATTGGATGAAAACACAAGTGAGGATGTCTTGGGTACTGGTAGTAAACGTTGGGGCTTTGGCAAGCTTCTCTTTCTGGTGACCTCTAGGGAAGGTCAGCACTATGCAGCGGACACCAAAATTTGTGCACAGCATGTTCTTGGCAAGCCCAAGTGACTTATCTATGGTACCATTAGCGCTTTGCATGTTTAGGACTATACCAGGGTCATAGATGAGGCCTAGGTTGTTGGTGACCTCTGCCAACATTGAGATGATCTGGGAGCCGCTGTCTACTATTACCTCTACCTCCTGGCGACTGATGACGGTAAGCATGATTGATCAAATGGCATGTGAATCCTGTGCAACTGTCAGTATAGCGGGGTCTTCTCCTGGCACTAGCAACTGGATGTAAGTTTCAATGGGGTCTAAGTTTCAACAGGGTCTAAGTTTCAACGGGTTCTATCAAGGTGGTGTTGGCGAGTTGTTGGTTGGTGTCTGTGTCGGTAAACAAGGAGTTGGTAGCGAGTGAAAATCCTGGTAGAGCATCATGAATGTTGGGAGCGTCTTGGACCATGGCCTGCAGGGTGCACTTAGGAGTTACAGCTGTTTTAACCTGGTTCCTAATGTCTGGTGCTATGCTGCAGAGTTTCTCCACTAATAAGGTTACTGGCATTTTCATAAGGTGGCTAAAGACATGGTTGGATTTCTCAATGTCATATATGGGGGCTGTAGGTCAGTAGCCACCTTCAGGTTGATTGTCTGGTGCAGCAATGTTATATTGGGCAGGAGCGGTGTAACAAGTGAGAAGCCCAGAGTACGGGTGCAAAGGCAGTGTAAAGGGAACGCTTGACGTCTGCAGAACTCCTTCCACAGAGTCGGCAATGCAAGGGGCAGGCAAGAGTCAAGCAAGCGTAGAGGCAGGCAAGAGTTGGGCAAGAAGCAAGCAAGGCTAACAGAGGGTCGGACGGCGCTAGATAAGCTTACGGTCGGTTCAGTGGATAGGCCAGAAGAACACTGCTATTGTTCAGCCTGGGGATATTCTATCCCACAGGCTGCCTATATATACTACATTGATGGCTGTGCTATTACTAATACTGTTTACTAATTGGGCCTCGGTATGTAAAAGAGTATGACTAACAATAATCAATGCTGAGTAAGGTCCAGGCATATGACTCATCAAGGCTGACTACTACAAGACGGAAGGGGAAAGAGTAGGCCAAGTAGCTGGTCAGATCTGCTAGGAATAGGCATATTGTTGGACTAAGCTCGGAATAGGGTTGGACACGGTCTAGAGACTGGTCCCCTGACAGGCAAGGAAACTGAGGCGGTAGTGTCTGACGTGTGTGTAATCAGCTTGGCAACGGGGTTGGGAATGGCAGGGGTGGTTGGTGTAAGGGCAACCTCTGGAGGCTATGACTCAGTCACACAGCTGGCAGAGGGAAATCCAAAATATATATAGGTAATACAACCATAATTACTCACCTGGCAGAGAGAAATCCAAAGAGAACAAGTTTAGGGATTCCCTATGCCAGGAGTGATGCTTCCAAGGCTCCAGAAGCATGGGAAGTAACTGTATAGCATGACAAAAGCCACAATAAAATTTATAATCTAAAAAAGGAAAATCTCCAAAAATAATCAAAAACTCGGAAATTGCCATTGCCAGAGGTCATGCACATGTCTCATGTGACTTGCTTAGTAATTTGGAGGCTAGCCTCAAGATGACTAAGCCTCTGGAAGCATTGGCTACACTTGTTTGAATGATAACTAAAGAACCAGAGCACCTCAAGGGCTGAGAATAGTACTAATAGATAGTGTTGAAAGAATAGAAGCAGTAAAGTAAAAGAGTGACAGCAGAAATAAGGAAATAAATAGAGGAACAATGAAGGAATAAGGAGTGAAAGAAGAGAGAAATGAGGAGTTCCCTGACATCACCCCTCCTCTAGAGTGCGGTGTCTCAATGTGCTGGGTAGAAGTAATATTAGACAGCCTGGTCAACCTTGGAAAGGGAGTAGATGCCTCTGATTGCCCGGGGAGCATTGGGGTGCTGTTGATAGAATTCCCAGACCAAGACAGGAGCATGGACGTTTTCTTGTGGCTCCCAAAAGATGTCTTCAATTCCATAGCCCTTCCACTTGACCTTGAACTGAAGCTTATTTCTGAAGAGTCGGCTGTCTAGGATCTGTTCCACTTCATACTCTTCTTTATTGTCTACCAGAACTGGAGGTGGTGGTGGCTGTGAATGTCAGCCTAGAATTGGATCATCTGGTGCAGAAGAGAACTTTACTACATTGAAGACCAGATGGAGTCGGCTCATTCCATTAGGTAGTTTGAATCAATAGGCTAGTGGGCCTACCTGCTTTACTATAGGAAAGGGTCCTAGATGACAATGAGAGAGCTTCTGAGAAAGTCGAGTAGTAGCGATATTAGAGGCATCCAAATAGACTCAATTTCCAGGCTTGTACTTGGGGGCTGGAGTTCATCCACAATCATAATAGTGAGCCATGTCATCCTTTGCCTTAGTTAAGGCTGCCTTAGCTTCCTCTTGGGCTGCCTTCATCCGATTTAGGAACTCGTTAACAGCTTCATTCTCTGAAGGTCATCCACGAGGCTCAAATCCCATCCAAAGGTGTCGACCAGTGTCCAGAAGAAAAGGAGACATCTGAGTAGCAGCATGTACACGGTTGTTGTATTGAAACTCAGCCTCTGATGATAGGTCGTCCCAGTCATCCTGTCGTTCATTGCAGAAAAGCCAAAGATACTGTTCCAACTCTTGGCAGACACGTTCAGTCTGGCCATCAGACTGAGGGTGGTAGGCAATGGAGGTGTGGAGTTTAACATGGAGCAGACGATATAGTTCTCTAGTAAACTCTGCCACAAACTGAGGTCCACAGTCTGAGATGTAGGCATCGGACAGCCCATGGAGTTTCCAGACATGCTTCTGGTACAGGTTAGCAGCACCCATAGCAGAGCAGGTGGTGTGTGTTGGAATGAAGTAAGCACGCTTGCCACAGAGATCTACTACTACCATGATTGCATCGTATCCATGAGCATCTGGTAACTCAACAATGAAGTCTACTGAGGCCATGCTCCAACGCTCAGCTGGAATAGGCAAAGGATGAAGTTGTCCCATGGGAGGCTGACGACGAGGTTTAGTTCAAAGGCAGAGGTCACAGGTGGAGGTGTAAGAGCCAATATACCGTGACATTTGAGGCCACCAGTAATTCCAAGAAACTAGTTCCAGTGTCTTCCACCTGCCAGGATGGCCTGCAATCCAAGAATCATGATGCTGCTCGACAATCCGCCTCTGGAGGTCAGGTAGGTTGGGTACATAAATGCGCCCCCGGAAGGTGAGAAGACCATTCTCCAAAGACTACTCATCAGTGTGAACTGACTTCACTCCAGCTCTCTTCTGCGCATGCAGGGCCAGAGCAGTCTTGGCTACCAGGTCTTCTTGAGCGTCCTCTTGGTTACCTCAGCAGATGTCTTGAAGGATGCTTGCTTCTTCTCCCTGGCCAACTACACCTTCTAGAGCACAGATAGCAAAGAGCTCTGGCTTCAAGAGTACAATATTGTCATTGTTACTAGCTCCAGAACCATGATTAGCTTGCCTAGAAAGCGCATCTAGCTTGCCCATGCTTTGCCCAGGTTTGTGGTGCAATAAAAAGTCCAAGTTGGCCAGATACAAGGACCATCAAGCCTGTCAGCGGTTAAGTTTCTTGGCCGTCTGAAAGTACTCTAAGTTCTTGTGATCAGTCCACACCTCAAACTTATGCCTGGCACCCTCAAGGAAATGTCGCCACTCCTCAAATGACCAAATGATAGCCAACATCTCCTTGTCATGGATCTTATAATTGCGCTCCACGGCATTGAGAGTCTTGGAGTAGAAAGCCACAGGATGCCACTTACCATCCTCTTTTGACTGCTGAGAGAGGATGGCTCCAGTAGCAAAATCTGAGCTATTGGCTTCCACCCAGAAGGGAGAGTCATCATCTGGGAATAGGAGGACAGGCTTTGAAGTGACTGCCTGTTTGAGGGCATCAAAGGCAGTTTGCTGTGCCACATCCCAGTGCCAAGGAGTGTCCTTAGTGGTGAGATCAAAGAGGGGTCGGGCATGGTATGAGAAATCCTGAATGAACCTCCAGTAGAAGTTGGTGAAGCCCAGGAAGGCCTGAACCTCCTTCTTGTTCTTAGGCTCTGGCCACTCTGCCACACCAGCCACTTTGACTGGGTCCATCTTAGCTATTCCATGGAAAATGATCAGTCCAAGGTATTCAACCTTGGTCTGCTCAAATTCACACTTCTCTGGCTTGAGATAGAGCTGGTGTTGGCAGAGACGTTCCAGCATGATGCGTGTAATCCGACGATGCTCCTCTAAAGTCTTGGTATAGATGAGAATATCATCAAGATATACACACACAACACCCTCTGCTATGAGGTCTTGGAAGATGTTGTTCATCATGGTCTAGAAGGTGGCTGGGCTATTAGTAAGGCCAAAGAATATCACCAGAGGTTCAAAGAGTCTGCAATTTGTTTGGAACGCTGCCTTCCACTCATCACCTTCTTTGATGTGCACATTGTTGTAACCCTAGTGGACATCCAACTTGGTGAAATAGTGCGCACCTCGGAGGTTGTTGACAAGCTCTGAAATGAGTGGTAAGGGGTAGCAATTCTTTACAGTTATTGCATTCAAAACTCGATAGTCTTGGACCAGATGTAGAGAACCATCCTTCTTCTTAATAAAGAAGACTGGGGAGGCCATTGGGGACTTTGAGGGATGGATGCGACCAGAATCTAAATTCTCCTGCAAGAAGGCATCAAGCTCATCCTGTTCTTGGGGAGAGAGAGGATGGACCTTGCAGCTGGAGGGCTCAGCATTGGGTGTAAGCTCAATAGCATGGTCCCACTGCATGCGCTCTGGCAAAGAGTCAAATGATGCCTTAGAGAAAATGTCCTCAAAGTCTTGCAAGTGATGAGAAACTGTATCCTGGAACGACTTAGGAGCAGAGTTGGTGGCAAATGCCTGAGCTAGCCACTGGGAAGTAGTTTGGCTAGCTCTGATCATTGCCACAGTTGGAGGAGGTCATAAAGTAGTTGCATAGATCCTATCACCTGTTTCAATGGCCTTGTCTGGAGACTCTGAGTCAGGAGCACATACAAATTCACCCTCACATCCATCTTCCATCTGGGCTTCACTCACTACACCTTGAACATCCTCATAGAGGGCCTCTTTATAAGGGAACACCAAGGGAGGAGGATCCAGTAGGTTGAGGTCTGCAAAGGGGAGGTGTCCAACTCGGCAAGCACATATAGCAGCGCACTCATGGACTGAGGCTCTATGCTCTTTTCTAATCTCCTTGGCACATGTAGAACACCGTTGAGGGCAGCGGCTCATACTCACTTTACCCTTGGCCCAGTCAATTTCAGGGTTGTGGTCACGTAGCCAGGAGAATCCAAGTATCATGTCCTGCTTCCCTAAGCTGGTGACCGCAAAGACAGCATGCTCAGAATGAGTCTGGTAACAAAGGACTAAATCCTCCATCAAGCAGATGGATCCAGCTTTGTTGAATGTACCATCAATGTTATAGACTGGAATGGGACGAGAAAGAGGCCGAGTAGTGAGTTGGTGTTGTTCTACATAGTGAGTATCAAGGAAGAGTCCAGTGGCACCACTGTTCAGAAGAACTATGATGCTCCAAGTCTGCTGAGTGTCAGTTGTCTCAATTTCCACATTTAGACGCAAAGAGTTAGGAGAAGGAGTGGAGGCAACAACATAGCGGTGGGGGAGGCGTCATTCCCAAGCTGGGACACGTGGTTGTCGGACAGAAGGAGGAGGAGAAGAGGTCTCAGCTGAGGCTTTAACCAAGGGGGTATTTTATACATCGGAGAGGGTGCTTACAGTTTCAGCCAGAGAATCATTGACAGGGGGCAATATATTGGAAGATTCTACTGGTAGGCATGCAAACTGACTAGCACCAGGCGACGGAGGCGTACAACTCATCCGTCACCCTACTGAAAACCCTCCCCTGTAGAACCTAAGGATTTATCCAAAGGTTCTATTATAGCCTCCACAGGACCCATGGACTTATCCAAAGGTTCTGCTTCGATCTGTGCATCTGGGGAAGGGTTTCCCTGAGCATCTCTAGCAGCCAAGAGCTGGAGAAGGAGCTCTTCCTGCTCTAAGGCTGAGAGATAGCATACCTCCAACCCCTGAGGGCAATATCAAGCAAAGTGACCAGACTTTCCACAGCGACAACAAAGGAGAGGAAGAGAGGAGCATTGGCGAGAGGCGTCGACATCCATGGCAACTCCTAAAGGGAGAGGACATGCAGCAGGTACCTGAGCTGGAGCTGGAGTGCAAAATGGGAAAGAGGGTTGGATGGGAGGACGAGCAGGTAAAGGTACATGTGAGGCAGAACAAGAGGTAGTTCCTTGGTAGAGCTCATGCCTTAACTCCATGAGCTGCCATTGGTCGCATGCTACTTGATACCAAGACTCAATACGTGTGTCATCAGGTCATCCTTTGGCCATGCTGTCAATCCAATCCATGAAAGAGGGGAGGAGGCCATCTCAGAAGGTGAGACAGAGCTGAAGACTGTCCAGATAGCCAGCCTGTTCAATAAGAGCTCGGAAGGAGTCAATGTACTCATCTAAGGTCCGCTTTCCCTGTCTGTATCAATGAGGGTCCTAGAGAGTAAGGGCTGCCACCTTAGTAGAGTCCAAGGGAAAGAACTCAGTTCGAAACTCCTTCTCAAACCGATCCCAGCTTCCAAAGCTCTCTACTCCTCCGGGACGTCAAAAAACTCGTAGCGCGTATATCGAAGCTCGTCCAAACTTCATGTAGGAAAGAACCCAGGCAATCTTGAGAGCATCAGAAGGAAAGGCTTCCCCACTGAGCTGAAGGTAGGTGATACATGACTGCAGAAATTGCTCATCCATGGCTCAGTCACCATTGAATGGATTGGGGAGTGCTGGACGAGGAATATTGGCATGAACAGGGGGAGAGGCCCCAGAGTGAGGGACTGAAGGTGTGTCAGCCCTGACTAGAGGTGCCTGGAGAGGGGTAGGAGGGAGGGGGAGGCGCTCTAAGAGGGCCTGAAGGGAATGAGAGATAGTGTCTATGGCCTGACATAATTCAGCAAGTTCAGTGGTGTGAAGGGTGAGGGAAGCTTGAGTGGTCTGCACCTGAGTCTCTAGAGCAAGCAAGCAACCCCAGGCATCATCCTGAGGGGCAGAAGCATCCAGGGGAGCACCTGAGGGGGCTGGTTGGGTCATAGAAGCAACAGAGAAGCAGAGGTAATCCAGTGAGGGAGTGACTTAAGAGGGCAAGAGAGGGCTCAAGCAGGCTAAAGGGGGCTCCCAGACCAAAATGTAGAGACTTGTTCTGCTGTAAGACTGACCTCTGGAGGCTATGACTCAGTCACACAGCTGGCAGAGGGAAATCCAAAATATATATAGGTAATACAACCATAACTACTCACCTGGCAGAGGAAAATCCAAAGAAAACAGGTTTAGGGATTCCCTATGCCAGGAGTGATGCTTCCAAGGCTCCAGAAGCATGGGAAGTAACTGTATAGCATGACAAAAGCCACAATAAAATTTATAATCTAAAAAAGGAAAATCTCTGAAAATAATCAAAAACTCGGAAATTGCCATTGCCAGAGGTCATGCACATGTCTCATGTGACTTGCTTAGTAATTTGGAGGCTAGCCTCAAGATGACTAAGCCTCTGGAAGCATTGGCTACACTTGTTTGAATGATAACTAAAGAACCAGAGCACCTCAAGGGTTGAGAATAGTACTAATAGATAGTGTTGAAAGAATAGAAGCAGTAAAGTAAAAGAGTGACAGTAGAAATAAGGAAATAAATAGAGGAAGAATGAAGGAATAAGGAGTGAAAGAAGAGAGAAATGAGGAGTCCCCTGACAGTTGGTGGTGTTGGTGTAGGAGCAGGGGCAGTGGTAGTGGGTACAGATGAGTTGGTAGAGGATGGCGCTAAGGGTCGGTAACCTGTCAACAGCTGCTTGGGTTTCTTGATTTCCACACTGTTGAATACTTATTTCAGAGTCGCCAGTTCACGTTCCAAAGTTTCAATACGTGCATCCTTTGTGAGATTGCTGGTGTCACTAACTGTGTCTAGGTGCATTACCTCTAAAACCATTTGTTGCTGTGATTAGCATTGCTGGTAAAAGTGCCAGTTGCCAGGTTGCCAGGGTTCTGTCAGTGCCATTCATTCACGTGCTCTTGATAGGACTTGAGCTTGGGATAGTTAGATATGATGGCACCAGAGGGGAGTACTATTTGCCATTGGCAGCCCTGCAAATGCATCCTTGCCAGATGTAGTTTTCCAAGGTGGGGCAGCGACTGTGAGTCATAGTGTGGCCAACTTCACCACAGAAGTGACAGAGGTTGTTAGCAGGAGCAATATTACAAGAGATGGTAAGGCTGGTGGTGATCATGGTTTCAATATGTGTCATAGCGTTAGTGACGGCGGCAGCAATGGCGGTATCCAGGTCTTCCTTCTTGACGTAGTGGTTGGGTGTCAGTTGAGTTGGTAGTGGGGTGATAGAGGCAGCAGCAACAGGAATCATGCCAGGAGTTGGAGCAGGATGAGAGGTGCTCACGCCAGTGTCCGTACCTTTCAACATCCATTTGCCTGCCTCAAAGACATCATCCACATCATAGGGTTCCTTGGAGTAGTGGTTGAGCTGTAAGATCTCGAAGTGAGCAATCCGTGTTCATAGTAATGTGGGGATACCTTGCTGGAATAAGCAACGTTCCTCATTGTGATAGAGCTTGCCCTTCTGGAGTAATCACCTAGCAACTCTCTGGAAGTCTCTATAGTAAGTAGAGAGGGCGCCAAGTGTGTAAATACCATTGTCAAATGTGTCCTGTACTAGCTTTTGGGGTTCAGTTACTGTATACCTAGTAGACTCCTCAGCACCTGGGTAGAGTCGGATTACTGCCACTTTCCATTCCTCAAAAGTCACTAAGGCCAGGGGTCTTATTGGTTGGCTGCCAGGGACAGGAACTGGGGTGCTAAATTCCCTGAGTCCAGTCCAAGTTTCTGCCGTGTTGTATGATACATATTGTGCCACGTATTCCTTCATCTGGGTATGGTTGGTAATGCCGTAGTCATGAAAGAGGTATTTGAGTTCCTTAAAGTACTGAGTGAGTTCCCATGGTTTTGTTTTGTTCCATTTTGGTGCTAAGAAGTGGTTGTGAAGCGGCATGTGCTGAGGGACAGCTGCCTCCATGGTGGTCAGTAAGCGTTGAGTTGGTAACATAGGGGTCCGTAAGTGTACTGGTGTGTGTGGTGGTGTAGGAGTAGGTGTTCTGAATAACTGGGATAATGGTGTGAGGGGTGAGTTTGGCGACCCTTGTGCTTAGTTGGCAAGAGGTGTCTGATGCCTGGGAACAATGGATTCAAAGCTGAGTTCATAAGGAAAGAGGTCGCTAATGTTGTCAACTGTGAGGTCGGCTGAAGCGTCAGCAAGTTCCTGCGCTAGAGTACAGTGAGGTAAAACTCCAGGTAGCTGTGGCATAGAAGGCAATTGGTGAATAGACTGAAGGGCGCCTGCCGACTGGCTAAGAAGGCGGCACTAGCGCTGAAGATGGGTTTCTAGTGGAATTCTGCCCTAAAGTCCCTTGCAGTGGGCTCCAATTTGATGATGCCCAAAAGTCGCTAAGCATTGTCCAGGTAGATGGTGAACCTAGTGCCTCACAAATGAGTAGCATTGGGCGGTCGCTAGTGTTGAGAGAGAGTCCTGGGCAGGGTCCCAGAAGCCTAGTCTTTTAGTGTGGTTTAGACTTAGAAAAAAAAATGAGTTGCTTAGTGACCTAAGCCATAAGCCTGCAAGGCGCTAGAATGCTAGAAGTTGGCAAGGACCTTAGCAATGTTGACATTTGGCAATAGTGTGCCCATATAGCACTGTAAGTACGAAAGTCAGCAAGCAAAGTCAGTAAGGCAGAGTTGGCAAAATCTGTATCACTTAGCAACTCTGAGGACTTAGAATGCACTGAAATGTGATCTGAACTGTAGAGCATATAATTCAAGGATAGCTAAGACAAAATATGTACAGTATTTATAGGCACTAAGTTGCCATGTTAATTAAACTAAAAGTCGCTAATTAATCAATCAAGAAGAATAATGACAAGTACGATGGAACATGAAAGTCGCTAAGTGATGGTGTCTAACAAGTCAGCAGGTGCTAACTCAACATCCTAGCAGTGAAAAAGGTCAAATGTGCAGAGACTGTTGCTAAGGCCTGAAACCATCAAGGGGCCTTTCTTGAGTAAGTTGCTAAGCGTCAGATAAGCAATAAGCATTGCTAAAAGTGATCTGATGTCGGATCTTTGAGAAGCACTGGGTTTTGATAGGCATTGCTAAAGGTCCTGGAGTTGGCTATCTCTGATCAGGGATCTGAATGGGGGCCGGGCTGAAGTCAGGTGAGCATCAAATAATCGCCAAGTCAGGTGGTTGCCAAAGTCCCATGGTTGCTAAGTCTCGTGATCACCATGTGACCAGTAGATCATCATATGACTGCCAAGTCAGGTGGTCACTAAGGTTCCATGGTTGCCAAGTCAGGTGGTCACCAAGTCCCATGATCCTGCACGTTGTGTCCTGTAGCCTGAGTT
>QLOM01000288.1:0-34330 GCA_003313785.1 Termitomyces sp. MG148
ATATACTTTGGATTTCCCTCTGCCAGCTGTGTGACTGAGCCATAGCCTCCAGAGGTCACCCTTACAGAGACCAGAGCGATACGAGAGAAACTGGGAAGTGTAGGCAATATCAAGACTACCGTACTAGGTGCTATGGTGGGGCTTATATACTGACTACATGTTGAGTAAGGTCCAGGGGTCCCAGCCCCAGGTCTGAGGCCTACCCCTGGGGGGCTCTGGTGGCATCCCGGGGCACATAGGAAGACAAAGGGAGGTCCACGGGTGTCAGGTGGTAGTGGCGCCGCTGCTTGAGGAGTCGCAGTGGCGCCATGCAAGGGAGGACGTGGCGAGACATGATGCAGAAGCCAATGCGTTGCGATGTATGATGCATGGGATGATGCATGATGTGTGGCATGATGCATCGGGTGGTGCATGGCTATGCATGATGCTTTGAATGATGCCTGATGATGCCTGATGCATCGGGTGATGCGTGGATTGCTGTGCTGTCGTGCCGGGAGTCGCCAGGGATCGTTGGTGATGTCTGGAAGAAGTGTCAGGGTCGGGCGGAGTATGACATGATGGCCATGTTGGGTGATCGTGGAATTTGGTGTGAGTTGGGGGTCATGTGAGTGGTTTGCCAGGGAGTGTGTAGAGTGGCCCGGGCCCGAAGCTTAGTCCCAGGGGTGGGTCATGACAAGGATCATCATTGATAAGACCTGATCCGAATCCGTGCTTTCCTTGTGTGCTCTGAGCTTTTGCCTGTTGGGATTGGCGACTCTTTTTGGGCATTTTAACATGCAATAAGATCTCTCAATTTTTGAAAATTTCCTCTCAAAATCTAGACTGATTATGTAATGATACTCAAAAAAAATTTATTGCATTTTTATGAGTTTTGAGGTAGGTTTCCTTCTAAATTTTTTGTCGCATGTGGGAATGAAAATTACGGTCACTACAGACCTGTTGGGTTTATCCATCCTGCACTGTACCAAAATTGTTTGAATCAAGGGTCGCACAGAAAAAAATTCATGGAAACTGCTTAATATCCCCTAAATTGTTGTGGTCCTAGGGTAATCTAAAGAAGTCATTTACGCATCTTTTGAAACTCTCAGGTGAGCGAAAAGTGCATGTGTTGTGTTCATATTCATGATTTCGTGTGACGTGACTCATTAGTGGGTCATGCACAGTAATGCATAAGTACCTTCGGTATTTCCCGAAGAACTCACCTCGACCAAAGTCCAGCCGTTTTCAAATCGATAGGCAGGTCCCAAATTCTGATATTTGGCCCAACCTTGGTCGCTTCGGCCAAACATTACTATTTTTAGTTGCAGTTAGATTTTCCGTCAGCTGTCCTCGTTCAATTTCTTGACACTGAGGGCATAGCTGCAAGCATTCGGTAGCGCACCGATTTTGGTAGATAATAATATTGATTTGCCATGGTATGACAAGAAACTTTGCAAGACGTCGAGAATAAAAGAGAAGGTCAACGAAGTCACCAGTTGACTAAAAATAGTAATGTTTGGCCGAAACGATCAAGTTGGGCCAAATATCAAAATTTGGGACCTGCCTATCGATTTGAAAACGGCTGTCAAGGAATGGTTCTCTTCTTCAAATCTACTGGTGATTAATATAGCAAAAGGACTTGTCACATTCTAAATTGCCTCGATTCGCACAGCCGTGGATCCACCGGCGACGATCTACATGGGACGAGATAAGGTAGAAAGTCAGTGCTACCTCTAACGTGAAGTGCATATATCAAACAACTTCTGTGGTGATAGACGAGGAGTTGATCAAATATGCTTGGCCTCAAGACGTCTGGTTTCACGTCGACAAACTATCGTCGGCGCACGTCTACATTCGAATGCTTGATGGCATGACATTCGAGACTATACCTGAAGCCCTTCTGACGGACTGTGCGCAGTTGGTCAAGGCAAATTCGATCGAAGGTACACGTTCCAACGCATCTGACGCCAGATAGCTTACATGTCTCGAGGAAGGGAACAAGAAGGACAATTTAACAGTGATATTCACTCCGGCTGACAATTTGAAGGTAGGTGTTCTCTTTCTACACTATATTGAGAACTCTTTCCAAACCGAATCGCAGAAAACGGGAGATATGGCTGTTGGTCAAGTTTCCTTCCATAATGATAAACGGGTGCGTAGAGATTTCTCGTTCTGTTTTTGACGGACGGGCAGAGCTTTCCCTCATCGTAGGTCAAACGAGGTAATCGGACTTTGCAACGACCTTTCTGCCAATTCCTCAATGAGAATATCATGCAGTGCATGTCGCCAAACGCGAGAATCCAACCGTGAACCGACTGAACAAAACTAAGGTGGAGAGGATTGTAGATCACGAGCAGGAAAGAATAGATCGGCTTAAGGCTGAGCACACATTACGCAGACAGGCCGCGGCCGAAAAGGTGTGTTGTTTGATCCCCACGATTACATTGTTTTGATTTTGATACCTTGACAGAGAAAAGCGGACTTGGAGCTTGCCCGTCACCGAGAAGCAGAAAAAGCTGCACGATCTTACGATTCACTCTTCAATGTTGAGGAAGATGGAGATGAAGCTTCCAAACCGCATAAAAGTGTCAAGGAACTAGAGGAGGATTTCATGTAATATGAACTCTATTTCTGATGTTTCTCTGGACTTTTACATTATGGCCATCTTCTTCCGTCTGGAGTTAATCTCGAAGCATGACAGGACAAACTATTGGAGACTTGAACATATTTCCAGAAGTTACAGATAGGCTTCAGTCAGAGGTTGACGGTTGACACATATTCATAGCGACCACTGTTGGCCAGTAAATTGGCAGAGGCTATTACTGGTACCTTCTGGTTGATCCGAATATAACTCGCTGTTTTTTCGGTTATCCTATGAGGAACGTGAAGCTGATGAATTCAGGCCAGCAAGGATAATCTAGATAAGCCCTGAAATCCTTGACAATTCAAAATGATATATATAACTCGAAGTCTCGGTTGAGAAGGATCCGCTGCAAGCAAGAACGACTAAGTCTGAGGAGCGGGGGTTTGGTAGCTCAGGGAACAAGATGATGAAGATTATGATGAGCACCAACTCAAATGTATGCCGCTCATTATCCTGCAACGTTTACTATTTACTATTATGATATCTACCTACGCCAGATAGCTAGCTATGGATATATCGTTCACCACTGGTAAGATGGTAGATCGTTAAAGCATATACGGTTCCATGACAATAATATTTTTGAAGTGCTGTAGGCTTCTTACAGTCATTCTCCTCAGGAGACCCAAGTCAACCAGGACTTTATACTCAGTTCCTCAAGCTCCAAGTGGAGTAGGTAGTCTTGACAAGGCAAGATACGATCTGCATGGGCTTTGTGACACGTGACAGCTTCTCTCTTCTCTGTGAGATCATTCAAGTCGCCGGTCGCAACCGTGACCTTCGATGAGCGTTCGTCTCCCTCCCCCAGCAGACGTTCCAGATGAAGACCACGCCGAGATAAGTGATTCTGAATCAGATTCCGACGATGATGACCAGAACTGGGATGATTGGGTCTCCGATTCCCTAATCCAAGTCCCATGTCTATCACTTTTTGAAGAAAAAAGACTTCCGTCAGTTGAGGAAACCCTATCATACGATCGCACAACCCATGGATTTGATCTGAATTCTACTTGCATGAAACTATGTCAGCATTGTTATTCAATCTGATCTCGATTTTCCCGTTTTATTGTGTAAATATAGCGCTTGACTTTCATGGACGGATCCGTTTGATCAACTATATACGGAAGAAGGTATGTTCTTGATGTTGGAAGGAGCTTGCATCCTGAGGCGACCTAGAAACCGTCACCTGCCGACTTGAATCTTCTCAATGGGCATGAGCCTTTTTTCACTTCGGACGATTATCTTTTGCCCGCTCTCGAAGATGATCCGTTGCTCCGTGAGTGCTGAGCTTTTGTTTTCCGGCTACGGGAATTTATATCTATATCGTAGAGGTTCAGCCCGACGATTGGTCAGATGAAGATGAAGATGAAGATCCGGCGCAAACAGATCCTGTACGAAGGATAAAAACTCTTGAACAAAAACTAGCACTTGCGAAGCAAAGTCTCATCGAATATCGTGCATTTGTAGCCAAGAAATTTGATTTTAGGAGTTCTTTGGATGTTCCCCTACCACACGAACCCAATAAGGCAGATACTTCTGTACGCGATGATGATACGCACTACTTCAAAAGCTACGCTGAAAATGGTAGGAACCAGAATCACGACTCCGATAAATAAATGTATGACCTACCGCTTTTCCAGACATACATGCCGTCATGATTCAAGATAAAGTGCGAACGTCTACATATGCACATTTCATCTTGACCAATCCGACACTCTTCCGGGACGCAACCGTGCTGGATGTCGGTTGCGGTACTGGGATTCTCTCTCTTTTTGCTGCTCGAAGCGGCGCAAAACGCGTCATTGCAGTTGACGCTAGTGATATTGCGGAAAAGGCGGCTCGCATTGTCAAAGCAAATGGGTTTGAGGACATTATCACGGTCATTCGGGGGAAGGTTGAAGAGATCACCCTACCAGACGATATCAAGCAAGTCGATATCATCATATCGGAGTGGATGGGATATGCGCTTCTCTACGAGTCTATGCTTGACTCAGTGCTACATGCTCGCGATCGCTTTTTACGCCCAGGAGGTGTAATGGCTCCTAGTCAATGCAAAATGAAATTTGCCGTGTGTGACGCCACTGAAGTCTTTAAAAATCGCATCGGATTCTGGGACGATGTCTACGGCAGGTGCACTTTTGACTCCGAAAGAATTTGATACTAACTGGTTTGTTAGGTTTTGATCTTTCTATGATGGCTGAAGATCTGTACGACGACGCTATTGTTGACGTAGTTGGTCCAAGTACATTGCTGAGCGAGCCATGCACTATCAAGGTCTTTTCTCCTTACCAATCAAAATTTGCAAACTCACTTTCTCTATAGGATCTTGTCCTCAGTGAAATTACACCTCGTCAACTTGATTTCTCCTCTTCATTCACCCTGGTGTCTACCGCCGAACGTCGCACAAAAGTCAACTCGTTCATCCTGTATTTCGATACATTCTTCTCAGCGTCGGGTCTTCCTGTGTCTCCGGAGACAGATGTGAAGGTAATCAAAGAAGGGGAAGTGATCTTGGCAGACATCTGGCCTGCGGGAGGGAAACGAGCACCTCAGCGAAGGCAGAGTCAAAGTGCAGATAGGAATGCCCCCACGAGCTTTAGTACTGGCCCTCAAAGCATGGCAACACACTGGAAGCAGACACTATTCCTCCTTCGAGAACCCATCAACATTTCGGAAGGTTTGTTACCATTTCACTGCTGCGTCTAGAAAACTAATAAATTTCAGGCTCGATCGTTTATGGTTCTTTCCATTGCCGCAAAAGTGAAGATAATTCCCGAGAGCTGGATGTTGAAATCCACTTCTCCGTCAAGCAGGATCCAGAGGGTCCCGCCAGTGACTTGATTGTTCAGATGTTCAAAGTTCGATGAAGTGATGATTTTGAATGTGATATTTCGTTAATTGTCTTTTCAGTCATCTGTTGCATACAAAAAATCGAAGTCTTGCATGTTTACTTCCACAATGCGTGTTATCATGCAAAACATTCAATTCCTTCATCAAACAACAGAAAGACATCAACCTCATAATAACTATTTATGATCATACGTTGCTTGTAGACGAGCTTTGACATATTCACCGGCCGTTACAACCTCGTATCGTGCTGGGCGTTCTGAAGATACACAACTTGGAATCGGCTGATATAAACGGTTTAACCATACCACCAGACGGTCAGTGAGGACCTCACCTCGAGTCGAACTTTATAGTCAGTACCGAAAAATAGGGGTATTGAATATCTACGGATTCCACTCCGGTTCACAGCTCGATGAACAGTGGATTTGAAAATATCGTCTTGGACAGATAGTAGTTAGATGATGCGGAGATACAGGTTACTTACTTGTCCAGCGTGCAAACTGATCCCCAAGACTAGCACGGATGGAACTCAGGTTTCATTGACCTCGTTCATATTATACACTCACTTGATCACGAGAGTTCCAGGAATTGGCGGTGCGTCGATCCATTGCTTTTCAGGATTTAACACTTGCAGGGCTTGGATCCCAGGCTCTTGCCAAAGGATCGTGAAACACTGAAATGGCGTTGAATGTAGAATTCACAGGCATCGTATTACGTTTGTCATACTTCCCAGCTAGGCGAGTACATTAAGGTGCAGGGACAAGAGTATTAGGTGCAGAAACCTACTCTGTATGAGCACCGATGCCGATCAAGCGTTCATCGAAGGCTCCAGTCTGGGGAGGATAATGCAAGAGTTTCATGAGCGCGGCTGAATTTTGAGTCTGCCAATTGGGGTACCGTTCAGCAGCGATCAATATAAGGAGACCACAAGCGAAACCTTGTCATCGAAAAATGTTGAAGGAAGATTTAAAGCCAATGCGAAGAGAGGGAAAAGGAATTTTCCTAAGTTGACTGCTGCATGGCTGGCGAGTATCAACGCTATGACTAGAGCCAGTTGTCAATAGACATACTAGTATTTCAAGGCCTTCTCGCGAAGTTCAGGAAGCTCAGAAGGCCAGACATTTGCGCCAGCCATAACCCCACTTTTTTCATCATTCTTATGAGTCACTGGATGGATAGGTTCCCACCCAAACTCAAAACCTTCTTGCAGATCTCCTGCATTCTCAGGATTGTTGTTTCCGCTTAACAACGGAGAGTACCCTTTAAAGTTAGGAGTCTTTTTGTTCTCGATCTGAGTGAAGGTGGCTCAGAGACACTTATCAATTCAAATGTATGTAGCAATGCCGCTGACCTTCATCTTGGCCTCAAGTGGTAAAGCAAAAAACTCTTTTGCCACTTTCAAGATAGCATTCATCGTTTCTTCAGGAATACCGTGATTACGAACTTATCTCAGCAATTTACAGTGATGAACAATACTGGAAGAACTGTAGTCCTTTCATACCATAAAAGAACCCAACGTTAATGCATGCTTCCCTGATTTCTGCTGCGAGAGCCTGTTGCACGACAAGATCGTTGTTGAAAATATTCGCTAGGTCGCTGACCAGAATAGCCTTGGTTTTCCTGCGTTGAAATAGCTACAAAGACACATTGAAACTCACATGATAGGAATGTTTTTGAAACCAGGTGCAGCGTCTGCCTGGTGCACTTTTTCGACTAGGGTCGACATGAAGGTATGTTACAATAAACAGTTGAATCGGCCCGATGAAACCGGACTCTCTTCAACTCACACCATCGTGTTCCACTTCTGTTATCAATGGCTGTCAAGTACGCGCGCACAGAGTCACTGGATGTCAATCTCTAAATTACACGCTATCATAGATCTCTAGCTTCCTGCATATTCTGCAAGATCATTAAGAGTGAGATTTACAAAGCTGGCAATGGATATTGAGATTGGAATTATCGTCCATAGGTGAGATCCCGAGCTTCAAGCTCGTCGAGACAGAATTTTCGTAAGCATTTCGCGTGATGCTTTGGAATGCTCCTGCTGATCTTTATCTGTGGTACTGAATAGGTTTGCGTTCTTGGACATTGGACCCTTGTCGAAGGGTCATGCTCTGATTATCCCGAAATGTTTGTGGATCTTTGGAATTCTGGGATAATTTTAAGTGTCTGCCAGATCACGCTGCGAAGTTGCATGAGCTTCCCGATGAACACTTGACAGACATACTGCCCATTGCAAAGAAGATCGCACTCGCTCAAGGTGTCGAAGACTACAATATCCTCCAGAACAATGGTCGTCTCGCTCATCAGGTAAAAGGATGAACAATTAGCTGATACAAATGCAATTATTAATTGTCTCTTGCAGGAAGTTGACCATGTCCATTTCCACGTTATTCCTAAACCAGATGATAAACAGGGCCTTATTGTGGGGTGGCCTGCTAAATCAGCAGACAAGGAAGAGCTCAAGACACTGATGGAAGAACTTGTTAATAAATTGAAATAATGTGCTCAAAATTATTGTGAGCTGATGTGTTATAAATTCTGAGATGTATCCTGACCGAATGAATAAGGGAAGGGTGCTACATATAATACGAGAATGTAACTCAAATGCAAACAACCATATCATTTGGTATCATCTCTGCATAGCATTAACGCAATATTTCTGCCATCTCGGAAATCACATTCAAAGGGATATGGTATACTTGAGAGTAGCTAAGCCTCTCTCCTTGATTAACGAATGCTGGAACGTACTTGAGAACGCTGATTTGAATCTAACTTCGGGAATTATCTCCTGACCTGATTTATCGGTGGCCTTCATGATCGTAGTTGTTGCTAAGTTGCGACCAAAGACTTTCATTTCCGAAATACGACCTGGACAGATGCTAAGAGTTGATGACTGGCAATTCATCAGAACTGACACATAGATCACATACCGTCGCCCCCGGCCGAAGATAGACGGATACGGTTCGCCGTGTCCAAGAGGCTTTGGAAGAAACCGTTCTGGCATTTTCTCGGTTGAGGTGTACACATTTTCGTCCAGAGTCATGGCACTAAATACTTATTGAGCGTGAATATGGTATCTGGGTAGCGATGGTCCTCACCGTATATTAGCGAAGACCAAGGAACCTTTAGGAATAAACATATCCTCATAGACATCGTCCTCGGATGACAAGTGAGGAAGTCCTAGTATAGGGTCGTGTCAGGCCAAACACAAAGGAATTTGACTACTTGGGCACAAACCCAGTGGAGCAGCCTGGTGCCATCTGCATGTGGAATTTCATTAGCACTAGCAAAGCTAAAGAAGTCTCCGGAGACGTTTACCTCAAGGGTTCTTGCCAGAGAGCCTCTACGTATGGAAGTGATGGACGATCGCTGAACTGAGGTAAGCGACCGCGGCCAACAATGGCTCCCAATTCCTCTTGAGCGCGCTGCTGAAACTCTAAGAACCATGGCAAGAATGAGTATTAGAAGAGACACTGCCACCTAATTGGGAGCCAAACGTCAGATACAACAACCAGAATTTCAATCGGAAAATTTACTGTATCTGTCCCAGCAGCTTGCATGATAGTTGCAGTACCTTGGATATCGTCAAGGGTAGAGCGGCTTTCGGTGCCCTCCAGTCCCATTGACTCCAGATGAGACAGAACGAAAGACGAATCTGCATCCCCATGTGCCTGTACGACCGCAAAACATTGTTTTAGAGCAAATTTAGAGCAAACAAGTCAACTTGTACGTCTGCAATGGCACACCATCTGGGGTCCTGACCTTCGTCACAGGAGCTTCATGAAGTTTGCGGACGAGATGTCGATACTTTCTAGCAAGGTTTGAGTATGTTCCAGGAAACCATGATGGGCAATATTGCACTGTTGAGCTGATGAGTTTTCCATGAATTGTATTTTACATTTGACGAACGGAAGGGGAAAAAGTCAATCGGTGTTCCACCTGGAGGTCCGACGTCGAACAACAATTTGATGACCATACGTCATGTGTACTATATCGCCCATTGCAAATCTGAATGCTCAGTCTAATCATAGATAGTAGAAGATTACATCTCAACGCTCCGCTGGAAGCTTTTCGAGTTGGCAAGTTGACACAACTGTCGAGCGTGCCGCAATTGGACATGTGGCGCATTTGTCTCGACTCAGATATCGGTGGAACATTCGTCTGTGCAGCTGGACCTCCTTTCCGTAGTCGAGCAAGGTAAGGCTGAGTTGCCATCCCATCCTAATTTTAAACATTAAACTATTTCAATTTTGGTGAAAAAGCTAAACGCACATCTGAAGAATCCGAGACTGTGGCCTTCCGCTGTGATTATTGCCTCTCTTCTCCAACAGTACGATGGCAGATTTGTAGCTGTTCAAAACGAGGAAAGATTTGCCTGGGACGTGAAGATATATCACGTCACCTACTTTATGGCGAGTTGATGGAGCGCATAGTGGAAGAGCTACGACAAACCATAGAGCCTCCCCCATTCATCAAAGAGCATCTCTTGACGCGATGTCGGCATTAACCACAAATGGCCGGGAACGGGATTGATTATGGTCCTGGCGGTAAAGACAGTCCTCGTGATCTGGGTTGTCGACGGATCCATGAGAAGGATCCATGAGAAGGCAGCAATAAGGACATGGAAAATCACTATGAACGTGAGAATGACAGATAAAAACATGCTATCGTAAAAGATGACTGAGGGTCTGAACTGTAAATTTCTGTGCGGTTCAGGTTAGATGCAAATAGGGAGACCACAGGAGAGGATTGATTATAACAGATTGTCAAAAGGAAAATTGTCTACGCAGCATAATAGAGCAACTCATCAGGACTCACGAATTGTCAAACGTGTAAACGTGTGACAAGTCAAACTAGTATGTATTGGCCTCAGGATCAAGCATCAGTGACGCCACAAACCAAAAGAAGGAGTTAATGCTGTCCAAACTTACACCTGGAAACTCTATTTGTGAGTTATAACCGGGGCCGGCTCATTGGGTTGCGTCTGCCGTGGTCAATATGAGCATGGCCTTCTCAAGCAAGTTGCGATGCCGACCTTCGGGTCATTATGGCCCGGGGCACTGGGCCGGCCGGTTGTCGAATTGTAACACGAGTTAAGTCACTGTCAACTGACGAAACGTGTCCCGATAGTCGAGATGAGTCCAGGCTAGGAAGAATGTATTAGATCTGCCTTTCCTTTCGGAAAACATTTTTGATCTCAATAGGATGCAAAAAGTCGTAAGCTTTCGGAAGGATAGGATCGGTTCAAAACAAAGATGAAAAGCCAAGCCATCGATAGTTATGCAACGATGGATCATCTGTTCAATGTTGAGTGAATAGCAAACATGCTACTTAGCACATAATGGAAAAACTTGGAACTTGGAGACGTCTCGCAAGCGCATCACGAGGATTACGTAACGAGAAGTATGCTTCAAAATTGCGTCAGCCGCTTCAGCAAGCCATTTGGCGATGATATAGACGGGTATTAGCTTCGATTACAAGCTTCAACGACGGCTGCATGTCGCAAAATAACCCGCCGCTAGTCGGATCTGTTATCGAGCGCAAACCGACATCTCAATCTGCGCCAAAGCTATTCATTCCAGCCAAAACAGGTTTCCCGGCGGTCCAGCACCGGTCGAAGAGCGCTTTTGCGCGCAATATCGACAATTTACGCAAAATTGGGTCGTCTAAACCTCGAAATGTGCCAACTATCGTTCCCAGTAGGCTAACGCGGCTGCCAGGACCGGCTGATTCTGATACATGGAGGGATCGGATGGGCCGTGAAAATAAGGAGCGAGTTGCAAGCATGACAGAGCAGGAGCGAGAACAGGAGAGACAGGAGATTCTTGATCGCTTCGGAGTGGGTGTTAGTGACCTCCTGAAAAGGGTTAAGCTGGCCAGGGAAAAACAAGCGAAGAGCGTTCAAGGTGACAATGATTTATCAACGGATACTGCCCAGGGTCAAAGCAGTGTCCTCGAACCAGGTTAGATGAGTGTCCTCCGTATGCCACGATCTGTTCATCTTCCTTCGCCACCTAGTTCCAGTAACAGCTCGAGAAGACATCCAACGGGAGGCTACATTTAATTGGTGTGAGCTACATCACCATCTCCACCGTATGAAACGAGCTGTCTAAAAAATGTAACATCAGTGTCTACACCTCCACCCGCGCTATCTACAAGCAGTACTCGCCCTTCTAGTCGTGCAGATCGAAGGCTTCGTTTTGCAGAACTAGGCCCAGAAGATGTTCATGTCTACGAATCTGCTCCGCCTTCACCGCGACGCAAAGCACTTGCATTACCTCCTCCTTCCAACGATGGTTCTGCTATATCACTCGGACGGTATTCATACTCAGCCCCTCCCGTGCCCACTACCGCTTCTCAGAAAGTTGATATAGAACCTGAAGAGGGGTCGGCAGAGTACATACGTCGCCGTTACTTCCCCAATGCCTCCGCAAATGATCCCAGTATTGCTTGGATGCAGGCGCCACAATCATTCGACTCACACGCTACTTCCCTTCGGTTTGATCTTTCGGGAAAGCCGATCCCCCCATCTACATCATCCAGTCTCCCAACGCACCTTGGGCTTCATCATCATGCTGAGGGGACACATGCAGGCTACACCCTTGATGACATGTTTCTTCTTTCGCGATCTACAGTACCTGCACAAAGGGCGACGATGCTCGCAGTCCTGACCAAAGTCGGTAAAAGAGTCGCAGCAATGCTCAAAGGAGAAACAGAAGGTGTCGAAGAGCTTGTAGGGCAGGAGGAAGAACTTCGAAAAAGGATCATGGCTGCCGGAGCCGAGGCACTTTTGGAAAGGGGAAGTGTTGGAGCACGAGCTGTGGAGGTCGTTTGGCAATGCATAGTGGGCTGGGATGAGGAGATCATGACTATTGAAGGCGTCGAGAGCGAATCTCCCTCAGACACAGCAATTTGTTCTCTCCGCTTGGACTTTTTCCTGCCACAAATCGCAACACTGCTTTCCCAGGACGACATCACTGAGGAAACCAAATCACAACTTTTAGGTATCCTTCTTCGCTTGGGACGACAAAGCAACAGTTTCGCCACATCTATCGTCACTACCTCAAAACTCATACCTAGTATCCTACACAGCTTCCTTCTGACACCTATCCCTCCAACCGAGACTTCCCCTCTTGCTGATCCACGCGCCATTGAACTCCTACTTGCTCTAGCAAGCGCGTCACGACAAAATGCTAGCGCTCTTCAAGGTTTTGCGAATGATCTTTTGCGCTTCATTTCCTTCCTACCGACATCCTCCATGTATCCGCCTGCGCTATCCATCTCCTTGTCAACCGCTACCCTTCGTTTCTATACTGTCCTTGCGAGATACGGGCTATATTCTCACATAGCGACCACGGCCGTGGAACAGCTCACGCAACTCAGCCAATACATACTCTCTGATGCGTGCTCGTCATCGACACTCGCGGTCGCTTGGGTAGATCTACTAGCAGCTTGGATGGTGTGTGCCATAGACCCTCATCAAACTACGCCGGATCACGAGATCTTGTGGAGTCAAATTATTGGATGGGGCTGGAGCTCAGAGGTAAGCGACCTAAGCGACCGATTGGGAACCGAGCAGAAGGATTGGCCAGTGTGGTCAGGGATCTGGAAGGTTCACGCGGTTTGGTTAGAAGGTGCAAAGGTGAACGGCATCCGAGGCGGTTCATCGGAGAGAATGGAATGTCTCGATGTCATCCGAGATGGGTTCACGGAGGGAAGTGAGAAAGAGGTTATTATTGGCTGTCTGGACGCTATCAAGCAGTCAATGGACCATTTAGTCTCGCTTCCTCCTGGTCTATCCCCGCTTCCGCACCTCCGCGCCATAACAGGTCATGCTACCACATTGAGTGCTGCAATACGTTTGTGGTTAGCGTGTCTTCCACCGCTGTCGGATGGTCCACTAGACTCGCCACCCTTTCCAATGCCGTTCCCTCGGATTTCCGACTTGTGCGCGATGATTACCGTTCACCCGTCTTGGTCGCTATTGGACTCCAAAGACTACGGAATGCGCAGCGCTTACGTGTATTTGAGATCGCTGTCTGAACTGCTATCGTGCTATCTTCGACTATCGCGTCGGCTTCCGACCGCGTCGAAGGAGCTGTGGATGGCCCAGGCGCTTTCGATACTTTCGAAATTACTCCCTGGGGATGAAGATTTTGCGCTGGAGGTTATCGATGATATCTCGAGCCTCATAACCCCAGAGTGGTTGGAAGGCTCGGGAATTCAGGCCTCACCGCTTATCTGGGATAGAGGTGGGATAAATGTGATCAAACCATTCTTGGTACATACGATACGACCCCATCAAGATATCTATATCGGACCCACGTCACCAACGCCTCAGTCGATATCAGCCGCCACTACGCAACGCCTCCCATCTGTCACGGCACTGCGTACCTTTGGGCTCCCTCTTTTGCGTGAATGGACTTTGTCACCCCTTGACCACTTGCTGCATTCTGGGACTTCGGAAGTCTTCAAAGCGCTTCCAGTTGGTTGGGATGCGTCAGAAGTTGAGATCGTCCGTGCATCGCTGCTTCTCACAAGGTTCTGCCAGGAAATCCTACATCATTACTCACTCACGAACTTTGCCTTAACGAGAGAGGAGGCTGTCTTTGGTTGCATGAAGGTGTTCATGCTTGAGCATGGTCAGAATCAGACGACCGACTCAACTGAAGAGGTTTTCCGTGACCAGATTGTTGACCAGCTCATGGTTGATATCTTGCGTCCTTATACCGTTTACACTACCTTGTCTCGCTCCTCTTCAGGCCCAGTCATTCCCACTCCTGCCCGTCCTAACCTGGAACAAATTGCTACTAGGTTTCTGGGCGCTATTCCTTTCTATCAATACTACACTGATTTTGTTGCATTGTACGACGCGATATCTTTCTCCCATCCGCTTTTTGCCAGCCTCCTCCTGCCACCAACATCAATGCGATACCCCCTTGATTATCGCAAACATCTCTGGAATGATTTTGGCCACATTCTGAAGACAGTCCGCACACCCGTTGAGCAAGTCATCTGTGAGGATCTGAGGGAATATCTATGGCCGATCGAAGAAGATCCGCAGATGATTAGCTTCTATCTCCGTGGGCTCCTTAAGCAGAAACTCCAGGGCTTCGTGCAGTTTGTGGCTCTGCATCATATCGCTTCATCCATCTGGTATGATATATCTGCTAACTCTTCGTGGGGAGAAGAACGCGCTAGCAAGTTGTTGAAGGTGGTCGTCGAGCAGGGCAATCCTGAGTTGATCAGAGAAGTGGCTCAATACTGGCAAAATGCCACGGGGCCAATCTTATTGCCTCCTCAGTGCTTCGATCTGGCGTCAAGTCACCAGGTCAGGATATTGCGCCTTGAGTTTGTAACTGGCTTGGATTTGCAGGATAGATTACAAGGGTTGTTCCTTATTTCATAAATCTTATTTCGTCTCACTTAAATAGTGCAAGAGGTCAATACATCTTTTGGCGTCTAATGTACTAAAACACACTGAAACATGTATGAGCTTTTTCGGTCTGGACGCAAAACAACGATATGGACACAGCAGAAAAGACATGTTCTGTAGCTCGGTTCTGAGATTGTTTTGGTTCAGGAAACTCAGGAGCTGAAAACAGGTGGATCACGCAATCGATGAGCCCGAACATACAAAAGAGTCCATAGCTGACTCAACGGTGGCCACCAAGAATATGGTTCTTAATGCCTTTCCTGGATTCAGAAATGGCGCCTTTATCTGTGCTTTCTGAATGGCCTCCAGCACTGACCAACGCTCAGATTGACGAGCTGACACTTCTGGCAACCACTTACGCTTTTTCTACGGGCTTGTTGTATCTTCCGCCCGCCGAACGCCAACCAACGGTCCCAGAATCTGCCATACATGCACCACTTGCCCTTTTCCCATCTCCGCTTCCTCGTAGTCTTTTCACACAGGCGAAACGTCTGCAGGGCATATACAATACTCTATATGCAAGGATTGCTCTTGATGAGGAATTCCTAGATCGGATCATGGGGACAGAGAACGGTGTCGGACAGGTTGACGACTTCATTGGGCAGCTTTGGACAGGATGGAAGGATCTCAGGGACAAGGGACTGGCACAGGTGCGTACAGCGTCCATCCAATTTTCAGCGACCGCTTCAATTATATCTCTTTCTTTCAGTCTCTTCACCTTGGATTATTTCGATCGGATTATCTCGTTCACTCGCCTCAAAATGAGTCCCCGTCTCTCAAACAAGTGGAATTTAACACCATCTCAGTGTCGTTCGGTTCTCTTTCGCACCACACAGCTCGCCTACATAGGTCAACGTTCAAAAACGACTTTTGCAGCATTTTTAACGTCTTTCTTGTCTAGATATCTTTACGAATCCACACGATATTACAATTCCTCATCTCACCTGAAAGCCGAGAATTTTCCCGACAACGACACAATTGCTGGATTAGCAGAAGGTCTGGCCACTGCACACAAATTTTATGATGTTCCACGGTAAGCTCTTCTGACGTTGACCTTGTATGTGGATTGATTTTGGCTCAGAGCTCGTGTTCTTTTCGTTGTCCAACCTGGAGAGCGTAACGTTTTCGATCAGCGACCTTTAGAGTATGAACTTTTAGAAAAGTATGTCCTTGAGTTTTTTCATGTTTGTCCCTATGACATACGCAATGTAGATATTCTATCCATGCCATTCGTCAAACTTTCGATGAACTAGCGCACTCTGCAACCGTCGACCCCAATAGCCGCGCCTTGCGTGTGGCCGTCTCTCCCGAACTTCATCCAAATGGTTTCGTTGAAATATCAGTTGTCTACTTCCGTTCAGGATACGCTCCCCATGAGTACCAGACACCCATGCACTACCAAACACGTTTCCTACTTGAACAATCAAAAGCTATCAACTGTCCATCAATCGCGCTCCAACTTGCAGGAGGAAAGAAGGTCCAGGAGGTCCTCACTCATCCAGGAGTCTTGGAACATTTCCTTGCTAACGAGAAATGGGGAAGAGCCGTATTCTCCCAATCTGAGCTTAATGAACTACGCCAAACATTTATGGGAATGTGGGGATTGGATGTAGGCGAGGATTTGCGTACACTTGATTATGATGCACTTCGATCTGGGAAGGAAGGCTATGGAATGTCGAAGGCTCGTAAACTTGCCCAATCACTCGTTTTAAAACCACAGAGAGAGGGCGGTGGTAACAATGTATACAAAGCTTCTATCCCTCCTTTCCTTGACAAACTACCACCAAAAGAACGACAGGCTTGGATAGCTATGGAGTTGATTACCCCTCCTATCGGCGCAGGAAATTATCTTATCCGGGCAGGTGGCGGACACCAAGCCGCGATCAAAGTCGAGGTTGTTAGTGAGTTTGGGATATTCGGTTGGGCGTTATTTGGAACACATGTGGATATAAGGCAGAAAGAAGTAGGGTGGCTAGTCCGAACGAAAGGCAAAGATAGCGATGAAGGTGGTGTTGCGACTGGTTTCTCGGTCCTTGATTCTGTGTTACTCGTAGATAACTAATTGGTGAGGAATGTGTCAATAAAGAAAAGCAGCTGACAAGGTTTCAAAACAGGCAAGGATTGGTATACCTAGTTGCCGTCTACCCTGTACGACTTAGCAAAGAGCTCGAATCTTAAACTCTAATTCACGAATTCAACGGCTGCGAGGGTTCATATTCCCAGAGTTACGTCATGACAGTCGATATCGATACTGATATTGGGCCTACATTGCAATAGAGCTTCCCACCGGTTGATATCGTCTTATTTCTGTTTTGGTGCTTGTTTTCAGGTCCTTCCTTGCCTGATGACTCATTTCTGGTTTCCGTTCCTGACCATCTTATGTTTATATATGAAAGAACCGTTAGGTCGTCTGGAGAGTGACGCAGTCGACTCTTGCCTGCACATCCCACTGTCATTAGGAAGATTTGCCTAAAACTGCAAGCTCATAACAAGTTTTACAGGTTCTCTGGTCAATTCATACATAGCAGAAGTATTTAAAGCATAGTGCCGCTCAGAATGATTCGGATCAATCATACTCATGGTAAAGGTCTGATGACTTGTTGTAATCCAGCACTCACTCACGTTGAATGTGGTTTATTCCAGGGTTTCCAGGGCTCAGCGAGCGAAAGCGAAACTATTAAATAGAGGGCTCAGGCATCTTACGGCATTATTGTCATGTCTAGAGTGTCCAACTTGATTGTAAGTCTGCTTGTATCGCTCTGTAACTTAAGATTCATGAAGAGCGAGCTTATCTTTTGATAAGGCGTCGACCCTCGCTTCCTCTTTGATCACCTGGCCACCGTGTGCAAAATCAGAGTGTTATAAGCACCTCAACTTCTCTTGCTTAGTCTTATGACCCGCCAGTCCGTCGACATGAGATCGGACATCGACTCCAAAAAGTCTCTTGATGAAGGAGTTCTGGATGAGAAGACTTCCAACCAAAAACATGGCAATGTCGCTGTCTCAACAAAAATTGTCGATACTGCTGCTGAGCTCTCTTCTGGCGACATAGAGATAGATTTAGCAGAATCATTGAGAGTCAGGTATGTTGGAGGTTTTCTTAATGAACGGTCGCCAAGCCTGCATACAGAAAGAAGATTGACTACCACATTCTTCCCTTGATGTGCAGTAAGTTGTTGATTATCTTCGCAGGTCGTTACCGCTAACATAGTATTAGTCCTTTACTGGTAAGCATCGTAAAAGGCTCTTTCGTCTGTGGTCGCAGACAGTATTGCTTCAAAGGATTCAATTTATGGACAAGACGACACTGGGTTCAGCGGCAATTCTTGGAATCAGGTATGACACTGGTCGATAGTTCATCCTTATCGGCTGTTGAGCGTTTATATACTTACGTAGAGAAGCAACGCATTTGAGTACCAACGAGTATGTCGCTTTGTTTTCGTATGTGACCGCTCATCATAGTGGCGCCTAATCTAGATACAATTGGTAAAGGTCTGACAAATGGGTCGGATGAGCAGTGCTGAATCTTCATAGGCTTGGAACGATATTTTATATATCTTATCTGGTCTTCGAGTTTCCACAGAATTTGGCGCTTCAACGTTTCCCTGTTGGCAAATGGATGAGGTTTGGTGTCCGTTCGGACTTGTGAATCCATGGCCGATTTATTACGACATGTAGCATTAATATTACTATATGGGCCATCGCCCTTTGCGCACATGCCGCCTGCAAGAACTTTGCCGGTCTACTGGTCGTTCGCCTTATCCTTGGAATGTGCGAAGGATCTATCACCGCTGGTTTTCTCATTGTAAGCTCGATGTTCTATACTCGAGTCGAGCAAACTTTGAGAGTAGGTTACTGGTGTAAGCAAATTACAATATCTTCAGAAGATACATGGCTAACCTTCTTGTCATCATCATCATCCAGTCCTCATGAATGGCACAGGTATGCGATTGTTTTCTCGCGCGTTTTGATTGTACTGATAGGAATTCTAGCCCAAATCATCATTGGGTTCATTAGTTTTGGTACTCTCCACATCAAGACCGGCAATTTTGAACCCTGGCAATGGTAGGCCACTCCATGCAACTGCTAGTCTCAAGTTAATCTGCATAGGCTTATGATCATCACTGGAATCATTACACTCGTTACCGCAATTGCATTCTGGTCTATCTTATCTCAGTAATTTTTTGCTTGTCGTTGACGAACACCAACACAGGTTCTTTTTCCCCGATTCGCCTACAAGTGCATGGTTTCTCACAAAAGATGAACGCATTATCGCTATTCAACGGATTAAGGTAGACCTTGACCATGTATGACCAATCAGGTTGCTCGATTTCATAAAGGTCAATCAAACTGGTGTTGAGAACAAACATTTCAAGAAGGAGCAGTGCGTGTTTTTAGGACACTTTCCGTATAGTACAGACAAGGATGACCTGCCTATCAGAATGATCGAGGCTTTACAAGATCCGAAAACCTGGCTTTTCGCGCTCTTCTCCGCACTTAACAACGTTCCAAATTCCCTCACCAATCAGCGCCAAATCATAGTGACTTCCCTTGGTTTTACCACTCTGCAGACTACTTTGCTCGGCTGCGTCGATGGGATTGTGGAAATTCTCACAATTTGGACTGGCGTCAATCTAGCCGCAAGATTGCGAAACAGTCGAGCCTATATATCAGTAGCATACACTATTCCGAACGTTCTCGGTGTATTCTTGGTCAATTTTTTGCCGTGGGATGACAAGGTCGGCCTACTGTTCAGCATATGGCTTTCCGGTAAGAGTGTTCACCAGTTCTGTTAGGTCCCAACATTCAGAATCTCTTCCAATAGGCATTGGAACAACCGGTTTTGTCCTCTCACTATCTTGGCTATCAAGTGTGACTTCCGGACACACGAAAAGGATTACCGTAAATGCTATCATGCTATGTGCATATTGCATCGGAAACTCGGCTGGTCCGTTTATGTGGCAAGAGAAGTACAAACCAAGGTCTGATCCAATTCCTTCAATCTAATCCCTTCCTGATTGCCAATTAGAAATCACGTTCCTTGGATCATAATTGGCATCTGTTACGTTGTTTGCATGTGTTTGATTCTATCTATCCGCTGGTTGCTCGTGAGGGAGAACAGGATTCGCGATATGGAGCCGCCTGATACTACCCACGATAACGTATACATAGAGAAGATTGTCCATGGTGTCATCGAACAAGTTAAAGTCGACAAGGTTCGTCAGTTCTCAGGTTCTGAGTCATTCAGAAATTCTTAAAGTGCGGTTGTGCAGGAGTTCCTTGATCTTACAGATCGTCAGAATCGCGACTTCAGATATGTACTATAATGCTTTATGACAATAAGTAATGCCGAGCTGGGCGGACTTCATAAACTGTAAATTGACATAAACAATTATATCGAAGGTGATCATGTGCTATTTGTTCATCAGGACCTTTCTGAAGCTTCAGAGCCCGGATCGACAGGACTAACCGGAAAATAGCGTCAACTTCACCTCATTTGATTGTACTGTTATCCTCTTCAGATCTTGCCTAAGTACCACAAGCACTTGGGCTCCGCGCGGTCACGTCTCAGATCGGCCAATGTCATTCCGACTCGGAGTCTCATGACCAAGACCTGACTAACCATTGAACATCTTATCATTGAATATTCCATCGTTTCAACAGTCAGACCTTATGTCAAAGGTAATCCTCGTAACCGGTAAGCCAGGAAATCTGTTCATTTGATTTACACGGTAATCATCGTCCTGCCCCAGGTTCGAACGCTGGTATTGGTTTTGAGCTTGTCCGCCTTTTGGCACAGAAGGGTCATATTGTCTATCTTGCTTCAAGGAATGAAGCTTCCGGACAGAAAGCACAGTGAGTGGGCTATGGCAAGATTTCTTATCGCATCCTGACTGCCTCTTGCATAGAGCTCAGCTGAAAGAGGAGGGAGTCACTGTCAAACTCGTCCAGCTTGACGTCACCGAGATCAACTCTGTAATTGCCGCAAAGGATACCATTGAGAAGGCGGAGGGGAAGTTGGATGTCTTGGTCAACAACGCAGGTATGTTAGTCGATGCTACGGAGACACTGAATTAAAAATCTTTCCTTAGGTACTGGTCTGCTGGATAAGGATCAGAATGCTACCACCGTCTCTTTGGACGTGATTCGTGAGGCTTTCGAGCCCAACTTCTATGGCATGATTCAAACAACTCAGATCTTCCTTCCCCTCCTTCGCAAATCTTCTCGGGCGTCCATACTCAATGTTAGCTCCGATATGGCTTCAAACAGCCATCAATCCAAGTCAGATAAACTCCACGTTGTGGCCTACAATACCTCTAAAGCCGCTGCCAACTCATACACGATTGCCTTGGCCTTCGAACTTCGTAACGAGGGCATCAAAGTCAATGCCATAACTCCTGGTTTTACTTCGACCAAGCTGAACAGCTTCAGGGAGGGAGGCAAGCCTGTTAGGGCCGGAGCTGAGAGTATACTTCCTTGGGTTCTCTTGGAAGACGACGCACCAACAGGTCAGTCTTAGTCCTTATGACTTCAAGTTCAGGCTAGCTGAAATGTTTCAGGGCTCTTCATTGATGAGAATGGCATCGAATTCCCTTGGTAACGTCACAGTCGTTGTATAATAATGTAAACCGCGAAGAGTGTGTTGCGCCTGCAGTACTTAGGTGCCACTGCATCACCGCATAAGTAAGCACGTCATGATTGTACGTAACGCGTGGACCCTCGGCCCGGAGATTCCAGAGATCAATTGTCGCTCTCATGCATCTGCGACTTTTGTCAGCATGTCTCTGCCAACTTACCAGCGTATTCCGAGTGACGAATCGTCCTTCAAAGAAACAGGAAAAAGTAAAAGGACCGTAGAGTCTTACAGATTCGTTCATCTTTTCGTTCTGTCCACAATCGTCATAACCATGATGATGATGTACGGGATTCAACGTGTCTCACGCACGCTCCCACTGCTTTTTGAGGGATGTCATAAAGGCCTTCACAGCGGCCGAATTGAGCTGCCAACCCACTACACATTGCCTTCCGGAGACAAGATACCTTCAGTTGCACTTGGTAAGCTAGCACAGCTCATCTCGTGCCTCTTGCTAACATGACAACAGGCGTCTGGAAAGCAAGAAAGAGTGAAGTTGGACTTGCTGTACAGGTGGAATATCGGCCAAAGATGCGCTTTGTTCAATCGCTTACGGATATCTCAGACTGCTTTGAAAGCTGGTTATCGACATATTGATGGAGCTTGGGCATATGGGGTGCGCCTAAATCATATTCTTCTTGTGAATGGTGATAACACTCCAATAGAACGAAGCCGAAGTCGGTGAGGCGATCAAAGCGAGCGGGGTTCCACGGAAAGATATATGGTTGACTTCGAAAGTATACATGATTCTTGACAGGAAACTTCTGCAAACAGGCTGACCGGCGCTCTAATCTAGCTTTGGAACACGTTCCATGCGCCAGAAGACATAGAACCTGTCCTTGACGAAAGTTTGGCGCGCCTTCAAACGGACTACCTTGATCTTTATTTGATCCACTGGTCACTTATTTCATTTCCACAGTACGAAAATAGCTAAATATTACTCTCCTCTTAGGCCCGTTGCACAGAATGCAGACTCGTCGCTGAATGCAGAACTTACTGCTAACCCTTATCCGACTTGGCAGAAACTTGAAGAGATGGTCGAGAAAGGCAAGATCAGGAACATTGGAATTAGCAAGTGAGCATCGTCGAACTATGATTGTAGACATTGATTATAAGATGATTTAAGCTTCAACATCCGGAGGTACAGTTTTTTCTCTCTGTTTTGTTGACTTCTCTTTGAACTGCTATAGAATTCAGAATCTTACTGGAAACCCTCTCAAGTTCAAGCCTGCAGTCAATCAGGTCCCTTGATCTGTTAGCCGCCTTGTGTAATTTTTTGTTCTAATGTTCGTCAGGTCGAGCTCAGCTACTGGAATCCACAGCCCGAACTCGTCAAAGTCTGTGAAATCGGCGTCATCTCACTGCGACCACTGATTTTTTTCTAGTGGGCCAAGGAAAACCACTTACTCCTAGAAGCTTACTCTCCTTTGGGAGGGAATGGCCGTGTGAAGGAGACTCTTGCAATACCTGTCGTACGTATGATCACCATATCCACTCGAGCCTACGCTGATACAGTATGTACTTAGGTGAAGGCAATCGCTGCCGAATTAGGTATTACCCCTGCCCAGGTCCTTGTATCATGGCAAGTCCAACGGGGAGTGCGTCAACCTTTTTCCTTTTCTCCATTTTGAGTATAACGGAGTATGCCGTTGGTTTCTAGAATGTCGTTCTACCCAAAAGCGTGACTCCGTCTCGTATCACTGAGAATCTGCAGAGTAAGGCCACGTTCTCTTCATCTTTCTCACCAACCGCACGTGTTGATTCGTTATTTACTTTGAAGTCACCAAGCTTCCCCAGACATTAGCGGAGAAACTGGAAAAAGCCGCTGCATCACATAAACCTGAGCGTAGTGTTGACCCAAGTAAGAGCTGGGGTGTTGACATATTTGATGAGAACTCGATGTGAATATTGGATCCTCACGGTTATATGTAGTTTCATCGCTGTTGTGATCGGTCAGAGATAGTAGTAACTCTTCCGTTCTCTGTCAATGTGTTTCTCGCAAGAAAAAAAGTATGTCTTCTCAGGTCATCTCCTTGGGTTATTTAATTCCTTGCATGGATACAATACAATCCCCTTATCAACTCTGATCTGCGACATACAATGTTGAAAACCTGATGTATTGATGTGAAAATTAAGTTGTCAGGAACGAGATATTCGCACACAGTTATAGACGTCTGGATTGGACGTACCTTCTTGCGCGCATGGACACTTCTGCTTCGGATGGAGGCACGCCGATACTTATGGCGAAAGTGTGGTAATGATCGAGAACACTTTGTGGGTACCTTATCAGTGGGCAAGTTCACGCAGACATGACATGTGGAAAGGATCTCGTAATGGAACAGCAATTGTGTAACATGTAGCTTAGATAGCAAGATCATGACGCGATTCAATCACAATGATCCTTGACCTCTCCTTTCCAGCGTGAGTTCGATGGATTCTTCGAGTTCTTTGGGCTTGGCAAGGTGCCGGCTCGACCACTTGAGCGTGTCATGTATGCCACCAGCGCTCCCCGGGGATCAACAAGGCTGTTTTCTATGGCGCCACCGTTCCGGTGTTTCCATGGAGTATCATCGGAAGAATTGCATGGCAGCAAGCGAAGAAAGAAGGACTTGTACATATTTTCGTTATTGAACCGGACCAGAATTAATTTCTCAAACCAAGCTTGAGCGCTTGAGCTCTTATATGCTGCTCGTACATAGTAAGCAAAGTCGCTAATCTGAAGAAAAAAAAACAAACAAACAAAAAGATGCCTGGAGTAACGTGTGATGGTTCTCAGCGTTGCAACTACGTCCATACGCTGATCTTCGAGCATCTATGGGGCCAACCGGGCTTGACACCAAAAAGTCAATAACCGTGGTGGAAACGATTCCACATTCACTGTCAGAAGGAAACATCAGAGTCCCTAGAAGAATACGGATGGTCACGCAATGATCCAGATTTTTCACTGGGACGAGACAAATATATATTTTGGTATGAAGGTGTTCGCCGTAGAAACGGGGTCCCTTTCGTCTACCAATGAGATTTTTTACCGAATTGAGGCACGAAGAAGATACGGTCCCTTTTGCCACTTGGTTTGACAGGAGAAGCGTTTTGTGCCTTTTAATCAGGGAAGGGACCCTTAAAGCTCGATGATGAGGTCTCTTGAGAAGCAGGACAGTGATGGTCAAAGACTGTTGCAAATATGGCTGGCATAATGACTGTCATAGTCTTCAAATGTGTGCATTAAGCAAAATGAAATACACGGGTGACAACCGCGAGAGTGAAAGAACGCATCTCTCAAAAAGGTATCACGATCATTTTCCATAAGTGAGTTCTGCACCGAGAGGCCCGCGGATCTACGCAATACATCAGACTTGAACAGACAAGGACGGCATAATTCCTTTCTATATAGTAGGCTCAGAGTGGCCTGAACATACCCAAAGGGGGTGATATAAGCTGTGGGCGAGGTGTACACGAAAAAGGAGAAAAAACCTGACTATCGGGGAAACTTGTGAACTTGACCAATGATGTTCACATGCAACACAACTTGAAAAGTCTCAGTGATTTTGATTTCGGTTGTAAGTGGCCTAGCCTGTAATCAACCTTGTATAGAGAACACATGGATGTACAAGCCTCTCCATGAGAAACGGACACCAGCAAATGGATAATGAAGGATTCTCAAAGAATGAGCATAAGAATAGCGGTGGGAAACGTGCTAAAAGTACTCAAACACGCAGTAAGATGATCAGTGTCCTTGACAATGTTCTCATGGCGTTGAGAGCATCACAGAGCACATGTATGAGAGATATGAGAGACTTGCTCATGCATATAAAAACGGAAGGTCAAGCCACATACGAAGATGCTCGTGGAGGTAAACAATTTACAAGGTCTTCACACGTCTTGGTGGAGAAACCATTGGTCTGATGACCAGGTTAATAGACCCATAGGTGTGGGATCAACCAATGGTTTACAACACAGAACACCAGGAAATCGAGCCGTTCCAAGGACCGGATATTTACGATATCACAAATGCGCATCTTGGTTGCTAAAGGATATGTGCTCATGAAGTTTGAGCAACCATAAGACGAGGAGCAGTTTAAAGAGAGAGTCCTGCTCGAAGGACTGAAAAGGAAAGACTTTGCCGCATTCAGATGGCACGGATGGGGAGTTCTCGGAAAATGTAGATATGTCGTGAAATTGGGGTTGTCCTGAAGATTACGGCAGAAACATGTGGAATTACAGAAGATCTGGAATCAAAAAAAGAATAGGTTAGATTCCGAGATACTGTGCTCAAGAGACGAAAACGTGGATATATGAGGTCCTTGAAGGGCGAAAATTCGGCGAAAGCGAGAATTCCCACGGTTAGACGCGCCATTGCCTGTATCCGTTACGCGGCCTCTTATTCACTCCATTCCAAGGCGTCTTTCAATTCACTCTCCTCTTTGTTGTCCCCCTTCCTTCCACTATGGTTTCCCTCGCTCAGCCACAGCAGCGCCAGTTCAACCCCTACTCAGAAAATGGCGGCACTATCCTAGCCATTGCGGGTGCTGACTTCAGTGTCATTGCAGGTGATACCAGACAGAGTGAAGGTTACAGCATCCAAACACGCTACGCACCAAAAGTCTTCAAGCTGTATGTATTCGTTCGTTCATTTATATCTCTGTAACCGATTTATGACTCTGCTTTCAGGACGGACAAGGCCGTCCTGGCTGTGAACGGTTTTGCGGCAGATGGTAATATGTTTGTGAAGAGTGTGAGACAGCGTCTCGAAGTCTGTCGTTGATATTTTTATGCGTTGTTAATCCGTCTCATGCTCGTTGAAGTGGTATCGTCATGCACACGCCAAAGACATGCCCCTCCGTGCAATTGCTCGTCTGATTCAAACAATGCTTTACGCCCGCCGCTTCTTCCCCTACTATGTGTATAACATCCTCGGTGGAATTGAGGACGATGGTATGTATAAGATTCTTTATCATCCGACCTGTGTTCTTGGCAGGCCGATCTCTTAATCCTTACGCAATTTAGCATTTCTATTCGTTCGTAAATGCTGACGCCTCGCCATGTTCAGGTACCGGTGCGGTATACTCATTTGATCCTGTGGGTTCGTACGAACGCGAGGCGTGTCGCGCGGCAGGTGCTGCGCAATCACTTGTTCAACCTTTCTTGGACAACCAGGTAAGTCCAAACCAACGCGGGCCACGCGTTTTCGCACTCCAAACCAATTCGTTATTATGCTTTCCGTTCACTGTGTTCTCGTGGTTTGATCAGTCATTGGAGCCCGATCCTTCACCGATTTAATGCCGTGTCTTTATACTTTTTACCATTTTCGTACTTTCTATCCGCCTTTACCCTCTGGTGAACTCCTGTGTCTCATGCCAACTCTTCTGTTTCCTTTTTAGATCTACTACAAGAATCAAACACCTGCTCCTGGCACGTCATTCCCCGCACATCTGCCTTTGTCGACCGTGCTTTCCCTCGTGATCGATTCTTTTACAAGTGCGACTGAACGGCACATCGAGGTATGGGAAATTAATTTCGCGCGCTCTCGGCCGATTGTTCTGATTCGGTCCTTCTCCAGGTTGGTGACGGGTTGGAGATGTATGTGGTTCTTGCCAAGGGCAGCACGGCACTCCAAAGCTTAGGCAACATTCGGGGAATCCAAGAGATGACAACAACCAAGGATGGCGAGAGGGTGTTTGTAGTAAGACGGGAATTGAAGAAGGACTGAGATACACAGCGTCTTTTTTACTTTCACCCCAATTCAATATGCACCGCGCAGTACGGACGTTTGCTCTTTGTATTGCTGAGGTCCGCTACCCAGATACATTCTTGCCTTCACAAACGTCTCCAACTCCCTCACAACCCCGGGGTGTGGATGTCATCAACAGCTTTATTTAATGTACACACTTATAAGTAGACGTTCCTATATGTATTTCCTTGTCGTGAGACCACAATTACTTCTATAGAGGACCGATTCTGTCCATCACCGCGGTCGTTGGCTGCGAATCGTGATCCACGCTTTCTCCTGACCTAAAAATAATTTTCGTTATACGAATCTGACGGCTCTATTAAACCTATTTATTAATCAGTGAAGTTGACGGACACATGCATGGAAGCTTAGCAACGTCGCAATCACAACCAAACAAAGGGATATCCAAACATACGCAAATAACTATCTTCTCTCCGCTGTTGTGCTGTGCCCATCGACATTCTCCTACCTTCTTCGACCTTTCTTCGTTCTTCAAGCTAGCATTCGTGCTCGGCCGAGCATCACCTCTCAGAAAATTCTATTATAGCATTGACAAACTCGTGATGATCCTCACACCGCTCCTTTTCCTGACCATTGTTTCTCTCGCACCCTCGGCATTCACACAAGACATCCGATACGATACAGAACACAATGCAACAAGTATCGTGGGCACTTGGAGCTCAGGAAGCAAGCGGGTATTGACAGGACCTGTGAGCTCCTCTCCTTTCCTATCAACGTATGTAAATGTGCTTACTTGCCAATCTCGCAGGGTTTCGCAAATCCGGCGAACAAATCATTCTCTTATCCTCAGACGACAGGCATCTCTTATTCATTGTGAGACTTTGAAACTTTTCAAGTTTGAAGAAGACAGAAAATTTATGTATACAAAACAGCTCTGAAGACGGTTTCTATGAAATTTCTCGGTATCGGTTTAATGGGAACGGTAAGCGGTGATTTTACTTACCTTTTCACCCATGTTTTAACCTTATGACCCAGGTTCGGAACCAACTTGCATCACTGGTGTCATTAATTGGGTGCATGGCACGTACGCTCTGAACGGTAACGGATCGATGACTTTGACCCCTTTCGGCGATGGCTATCAACAAATTCAAGACCCTTGCGCCGCCGTTTCCAACTTCCTTGAAGATTACAACCTCACAGAGACCTACACTCAGTGGCGTATCTTCCAAGACCCTGTCACTGGGTACAAGCTCCATTTATTCCAGTTCGACGGTGCTCCTCTCGCACCCCAGTTCCAGGTCTCGACGACGCCAAACATGCTCCCGACAAGGCTACTACGGAACATTCCTACTTCTACCACACCGGCAGGGAACGGTGTGAAGCCCCCAACGCGGCGCTCCCTTCTGCAAAAGAAGAGCAATGATGCCCCAGCTCCACTGGCTCTCGCATTTGGAGCAACAATAGGCATGGTGACCTTGAGCATCGCTGCGCTTCTACTATAGATACTTTTGTCCGTCCCTTCCTTACCTCAAGCACAGACTTTGCAATATGCTTGAGTTGTAATCGCTAATATTATCGCTATCCATTACGTACTCTCTGGCCTAGCTGACCATTTGAATTATGTGGACCAGATAGCTTTCTCTTTTGTTACGCACGCCGTTGCCCCTTCATCGATAGTTGTCCCCCGATCCATCCCTTTTGACTATACGTTCACATGCACTCGAACATCAGCATAGGATACCCCTTGACTTCAATGCCACATCGTCCATCTGGCCGGGGGGAGTTGCACGCATTCTTTCGAGCTGATCAGGCTCACTATTATTTTACCGTACTTATTGCCCGTAGAACGGTCTTCGCGTATCTTCCAGTTTATTGTGCTTTTCGTATTTCTTGCCCCAAAACTTATTGTGAGCACTTGAAATTTGTGTTGCTTTGAAGATGTTTTTGGATGATTGATTAAGTAATCTTTAATTGCCCAGTGGCAGTGTACTTTTTTTCTTCGTTTTGTTCAACTCAGTACCTCTCGTTGTCGGGAAGAATATCGAGCATGTTCGGAAACATGGTGAGCCTACGTCTACCAACGTCTGCAGTCGTAACTGCGTGATGAAACTAACTACGGATACTCGAGTCTCATGACTTACACATCCGAGAGCGCAAAAAACAAGTGGATTACTCCGTTGCCTTCCTTCTGACCTTCTTCTCTATCGAAAACAAATGTATCTGACCACTTTCCAGCAGGTCTTCTACGGATCTTGTAGTCTAAATTGAATCGATTGTCTCCGAACACTAGGTGAGCGTCCGCACTATACTCGATCGATCTATGTATCTACATCACCTTGTGATGAAAACAATACGGATTAATGAGTTACGACTCGAGTGTCCGAGAGCGCAAAATCATGTGGATTTCTCCGTTGCCTTCCTTCTGACTATGCTCTTCATATTCATTGATATTATTGGTGTCCTGTGACTCACTTCTCTCGCCCATCAGGACTCAAACGGTTACCTGACGTTTAAAACTTGAAGTAAAAAAAGCCGACAAGGATGTGAGTTTTTCCCTTCGAATGGTGATTCGTTGTAATGCACTCTCTTCCCTGATGAACCCAGTACGGATGATCGAGTCTTGACTCGCATTTCCGAGAGCGCAAAAACCATGTGGATTATTCCGTTGCCTTCCTTCTGATCTTTACAATTTTCTGTGTCACACATTGGCCCTTGTACTAATCTATTGACATCAGTCGCAGATGAACTCTCTGTAATTGCAACCGCAGATGTGTGGCTTGGTTTTTAGGAACACGTCTGTCTCATTTTTCGACCGGTTGGTCAGCTTCTTGATTCATTCATTCTGTCTTGTCTTCTTATAATTCCCATCCAACTTTCGACCAATAACATCAAGATCTTCCACCGTTACCCCAGCAATCCAAAATTGACGTCTTTCCAAGAACAGTTAACAAAATCTAATCTATGGGTATCGAGCCGTGAGTCCCGAATCCAAACTCGGAGTAGAAAGCTAAGTATGACAGGGTTAATAAGCCTAGAATATACTCATTACTAGGTAGAAGAGCCAAAGAAAGAGACGGAAACAGAGAAGAAGTAAACAAATTGTCCGACTTGAGTAGATTAGTTTTGAAAGAAGCAAAGATACTTGAAGGCTCGTCACGTTTTTCCAGACAGATTTCCCTATCAACCTGTTTTCGTCATCACCCCTTGTGGGCGACAGGAGTGAAATATTGTTTCAAAATAGGCTTCGATATTTTTAACTTCAAGTTGCTTTATGCTAAGATTGGCGACAAGCATTGATCTTTTGAGAATTTATCAATCATCCTTAAATTTTGATGTTCGAATAGTGGTCAAGAACATAAGTAAGGATCCGAAGTTGTTAGTAGGACAAATAGTCAAACAAGAGCACGAAGTAAGTAAGAAATGTTTTTAGGGTTATATACACAGTTTTCTGCTAGAAATAACGAAAAATGTGACTACTAAATTTCATTTAAATAGAAGCTTCGCCTTGTTTCTCAACCACCTCAGCTTCGAATTTGATGATGTGGACAACGAGACAGACTCCCTTGGTGACTCTCTAATCTCGTGGTGATCATTCCGAGTCTGGACGCAGGTACTAGTACGCCTGATTGAAGGTATAGATAAATCTTGCTGGTGATAATGATTAATTCTGGCTCGGCTTGGAATTCTATCTCTGCTCTGGTGATGGTGAAGCCCGGCTTGTGGTAGGATAGACCGTTGATATAGTAATGCGGGTTTTTCCTGCTGCGGATCAAGGTGATGCACAATATAGGGCGGGGTGCATTGACTTGTCGAAGATGCATATGAGGATCTTCTTTGGTATTTACTTTCAGTATGAGACGGTGTGCAAGGGACAGATCTTTGAGATGAAGGACCAGAGGTGGCAGATCGTTTCCTTCGATGCCTTTCGTTTTTGAACGGCACCTTCGGTTGAGAGGTTGCGGATTCCGTCATCTCTGGATAATAAGGGCGGGTGCTCTGAGGAGAGTATGAGGACCTTCTCTGGTCATGAGTTATAGCATCGTATGGTACGCCAGGGATACCCCGCTGGGATGAAGACTCGGGAGCAGCGGAGGTAAATCGTTTCCTGTGATGTCTTTCATTGTTGGACGGCATCTTCGGTTTAGGGGCATAATGGTCGCCCACGGAGACCATCATCTCATGATGATGAGAGTGGGCTGGTTTGAGAGAGGGAGCTGGGCGAGGGCGAGTTACAGGACTCTCAATAGAGGTAAGATACATGGCTGAGGATGTTGTAGGACTTGTTTATAGTTATCGATCTCTGGAAGTATTTGCGAAAGTTGCCAAGGTACAGAATCATGGGGAATTGCGCCCTCTTATATGCAATTCATGGAAAGTGGGTCAGTCTCCTATATGACACACCATGAACACTGTCTTGCCTCCTAATGATAATTCATGTGTATCCGAAGGGTCAACTTCGATGAATATGCAGTTCTTTCAAGTGAGTCGGGTAAAGGCGGCGTCAGTGATCAATCAATTTTTGGAGAATTTATTGAACCCTACGGTTTCCGGGTCTGGACGGGGCAATTCAAGATCAAAAACTTCGAAAATACCAGTTCCTTCCAGCCATTTTCTTCTTTCTACCAATTACCTATTGAATGACATGGCGTCTTCTCCTCTCATCAATCTGCTACAACTCCGAGTCTTGTGAGACTGTTCTTTGAGACATTCACCCATTTGTACACAGGCGCCACAACTTGACGTCATCTGATTGAAGAGGAGTTACTATGGCTCCAACTCCACCTTCCTCCGCGGAAGCAGTTCGTTTGACTAAGCCAAAATCGTTAAGTCTGACAAGAAGAGGGATAAAGAGGAATACTATTCCGTGGCGCCGCATTCCTAGCGACTCCTGCTGTTCAATAAAAACATAACCAGATGGTAAAGGGTTCATAAGTTTCCTTACCTTCTATGAGTTCAGTGATATGCGCCACAGCCTTCTTCCTACGTCATCGAAAAAAAATAGGAGATTTCACCAGATATGGATAAGATCCACATTTGTCCGCGGTGGCAAATTGTATAAATACATCCCTGTCTTCGGTCTTCAGGAAAATCGTGGATTCGCACCTTATCATATACCAAAGTCTTCAGCCAATCTCCTCTCACAACATGTCAATTACCATTGTCTTTGACCAGCATCCCACCTTCTTCCCTCAACCTTCCTGTTATACGTTCACTTATACACACATTTTAGTGGTAAGTTACCAGAATCGAACTTGCAATATCGGCCCTTACCACTTCTACAGGGGGTTTTGGCGATACTCCTACTCTGGTTCGGTTTAACCTTGGCCTTCATCAAACCTCCCGTTCGTGAAGTTCTTTGCAGACCCCACCCGAACTTGTCATTCAGCTCCAGTTCTTCCATTACTGTAGTGGACTCGCTAACAAAAGATCTACCCAACGATGGATCGACATTGACTGGCACTGTGGTGAACAAAGAACGTAAGTTGAATCCGCTTCATCTATTTTGTATCAACCAAGTTCAACGTCCCTGCATAGCGATTTCACCATTACCCCTTGAAGAACAATCATCGTCTACATCTGTAACGGCAAATAAATCAAACGATTTCATCATCATTGCCAATCCCTTTTCCGATGTCGCTGCACCGGTGAAAGTATCAACATGCCCCAGCCTTGCACTGTACCCCTTTGTTCGTCGAATGTCTGTGCCAAGACATCGTCCCTCATTGTGTATCCCTTCTTCTTCCAATACTGTCGCCTCTTTGCCCAAACGCGCGACCGTGTACCGCCACGGTTCCCTCGCTGACGACAACAATTCTTATTTACCTGCTCCTCATGTACCCTCCGGGAGAGTCAGACTGGTCCCAGACGACGATGACAAGTACCAGAATGTAAATCGTGTGCTGTCTGTCTCGGAGTCCCGGACAAGGAAGGTAGACTCTTCGGTCCCAGATCAACTAAAAAAATCCACGAAATTCAAACGAGCAAGAAAATGGGTCAGAGGATTGTTCCACCAGATTCCCAAATCATAGCAACAATTTGTCAGTTGTACAATGATTTGATGTTAATATTGAGATCAAATTATCATTAAAATATTTTTCCTGCAATCAATTCATTTTAGCCAGTAACCATCTTGTGCCTCAAATAATATGGCCTGACATGAGTATTTTGGACGCATGTGAGGCGATTTGCAACTTCAACTCCAGCTGGTTGTCAGGCAGTCTACAAAGCGAAACATTGTTCACTCGACGAATCGTTCACCGAGAACCGCACCAGAAAGTAACAACATTCAGTACTCAAATTTTCTAGGTGTCAATTTCTTTATTCAGCAATTTGCCGTATGTTACACCGTGTATTTGCAAAAAAATCAAACACGTGCATGGAGAATGAATGATACATTCTTGTATTGGCACCGAGCCTATCCTGGACCTAGTTCATAAATTGAATAGTTTCAACGCCTCATCCGGCAAGTAACTCGCTTGGTTGGTCCTTTCGTACACCTTCAATACGCCATCCTGACAAACAAAACTGAGTTTCCCCCTCTCTCCATGCTTCTTCACCAGCTCCCTAATCTGGTCTAGAAGACGGCTAAGCTTTTTCAGGTCCTCTTGGAATTCCTGTGCTGTTTCCTTGACTTCGGGTGACTCAAGTTTTCGCTTGATGACCTCTTTGAAAAGGCCCCTCTCGTGGACAGCCATGAAGTAATGAGGAGTTTGCGAAAAGAAGAGTTGTGGATAGTATTCTCTCCATTTAAAATCAGACGCAGATTTCATGGAGCGTGTCGTCAATTCAATGATCGACGACTGAGAAACAACGGATCCACCAGCTATGACGGTAATGGCTGGAAAAGTTTCCGGATCCTCTGTAGTATTAGTGTACGAAGGTGCTGCGCGCTGGAGACTAACACCGGATAATGCACCAATGATATCATCAAGGTCGTCACCCGACGAAGATGCAGTGGATTGATGTTGAGAGGCTTGCGGTGATACTACACAGGCGTCCACTTCAAACCGAACGACGAGCCTTAGACCGTTCAATTTCTGAAGGAAAGATTAATTATAATTTAAGTCATATATAGATTCTGACGAATATGGAGCTCACATA
>QLOM01000292.1:0-15138 GCA_003313785.1 Termitomyces sp. MG148
ATGCCTGCTTCCTCTTCCCCATGGGCTTGTCATGAGTGATTTGCAACAAAGGCTACCAGGGGGGCTCTCTGAGCATCATCTTTCAGAGAGATGTATACCTGGTCATGCTTCGGACCAGATGTAAAAATGCAGAATATATCCGCTGATGATGCCCAAAAGTCGCTAAGCACTGTCTTGGTAGATGGTAAACTTAGCGCCTAATGTATGAGTAGCGTTGGGTAATTGCTAGTGTTTTGAGAGAGTCCTGGGCAGGGTCCCAGAAGCCTAGTCTATTTAGTGGGATTTGAACTTTAGCAAAATAAACTGGGTGCTTAGTGATCTAAGCCGAAAGCCTGCAAGGCGCTAGTGTGCTAGAAGTCGGTAAGAGCTCTTAGCAACGTAAACGTTGGCTATAATGTGCCCGTATGCCACCGTAATACAAAAGTCAGTAGTCGCTGCTGGCGAGATAAAGTCAGCAAGACTGATTCACTTAGCGACTCTGAGGCCTTAGAATGCGCTGAAATGAAATTTGAACTGTGGGGTGTATGATTTGATGATGCTAAGACAAAATATGTACAGTATTTATAGGCGCTAGGCCACCATGGCAATTAAACTAAAAAAAAGTCGCTAATTAAATCAATCACAAAATGGAAACAAATTATAATGGAACGTGAAAAGTCGCTAAGCGACGGCGTCTGTCAAGTTGGCAAGTTTAACTTGACATTTTAGCAGTGAAAAAGGCCAAATGCACGGGGACTGTTGCTAAGGTCTGAAACCATCAAGAGGGCCTGTCTCACATAGGTCGCTAAGCGTCGGATCAACTGCGAGCGTCGCTAAGGTCTGAAACCATCAAGGAGGCCTGTCTTGCATAGGTTGCTAAGCGTCAGATCAACTGCAAACGTTGCTAAGGTCTGAAACCATCAAGGAGGCCTGTCCAGAGCTTTTGAGAAGTACTGCATTTCTATCGGGGGCCTGAAGGGGGCCTGTGCTGAGGTCAGGTGAATAGCAGGTGATTACTAAGTCATGTGGTTGCTAAGCCTTGTGATCCTCCACGTTGCGTCCTGTAGCCTGAGTTTGATCCCTGCTAGCTGTAAAACATAAATTGCTAAAAATAGTGCTGGTGCACTGAGCCCTGCCCAAGTCTTATCACCGCTACCATACTCTTTGTTATTATCTGAGGGTCAAAAATATGTTCCAATCCAGCCTCCACTGTCTCCATGTTGGAGTCTTCTCCTTTGACAACTGCCATCAGTTGTTCCTTTAGGGGGTTCCATTTGCTAGGGAGGGTGGCTATCATTTCTCTAGCTCTATGCACACACGAGTTTTGTAAAAGGATGCTCTATCATGGAAAGCCAGGCAGACGCATCAACCACTCAAGCCAACCACCAAGTGGGGCGAGTGTTGAGCGAGCACAGTGACAAGCAGCTGGCAGGCAAGAAGGCAGGCCACCAATAAGGAGTGGAGCAGGAGGGCGAGAGCAGAAGGCAAGGTCATCACTGAGGAGCTTCACAGTAATGCTAATGTGTAGACCCAGAAGCAATGCTATTGCTAGGACTGGGGATGTTCCATCCACCAGTCCTACTTATATACTACATCGGATACACTATGACTATAGTGTATTGACTAATAGGGCTGGTATGTACTAAGCACTAATGAGTAAGTGAGTAAGCCAGCCAATGGCATAAAGGCCTGCCGGCAAGTAGAGTGGGTCCAAAGACTAGCTGACCTGCCAGGTGTTGATGCCAAAACAGGGATGGAGCAGGATAAGGCCAGAGCGGTCCAGATGGTGGCTAGATGTGGGTGCCAATGTCAACACAGACTAAGCAAGGCTAGAGTGGACGGTTCAAGGACTTGTTTCCTGACAAGTTTGGGTGAAGGCATTTCTCACTAAGCTCCAGTTCCATATAGTCTTCACATTCACACTCGTTGGTGTCCAAGTGTGCCGGACTTGTGAGTTTATTAGCCAGGGTTATTGCATTCTCTACAGTGATTATTTTATGCTTGGACTTAAGGCACTCAGCAATTTTTCCATGGTTCATCCGTCTAATCTTCGAGTCGGCTGCAAAATGAAAACCAGATTGGGAGGGCTAGTAGGATTTCTCTGCTGAAGGCTAGACCCTCTGATCTGACATTGAACTCTCTTGCAGTCCAAAAGAAGTCTGTTATATCTTGGCAGATTTTGCCTCATGATGACGTCTTGGTCTTCCATGTTTGTAGGAACGGGGTTATTTTCACCCTGTCATCAACTTTAACTTCTGTTTCAGGTACGTTCATGGCCATCAGCGCATTAGCAACTAGAGCCTAAGTTGGCCTGTCTGTGCCCAGTCTTAGGTAAGATTTCAACCATATAATTCCTATGGCTTTGTTCCTTGACTTGATATCTACCAGGGCCCTGCCTCCTTCGTTCAGAGGACGGAACATTGTGTGCTCATTTACTAGGGGGCTCTTTCCAGCCCATATAAAGCATGAGGCTCTCCTAGTAAGTAATCTTTTAATATGGCTTGGCATTCTTTGAACTTGCGTTAGGTATTGTGTCATCCCAGCTATGACCATCTGGACAATATGCCTGTGGCCTTCTAGTGTGGGGTTGCTTTTTTCCCAATTCTCTAGACAGTCATCTATTTTTTCTAGGGTACTCGTCCATGATGCTGCCTGATCTGATGTATTTCCAAACCAAGCTCCTAGGATCCTCACTGAGGCTTTTTCTTTCACTATGTGTACGTTGTCTGGGATTCTGGAGCCATTGGGTTTAGTTCTCCTACTCCTCAGGGTTTCCAGGCGGTACATCTTTGTGCTAATTGGGATCACTTTGGTCTTTGTAATGTTGAACTTTGCTCTGGAGGCAATACACCAGTCGTCTAGTATGGTGTTTAGCTTGTCAAAGTTGTCATCCGCTGCTAGGAAGGTGGTTGTGTCATCTGCAAACAGGTTCACAATTAGTTTTTCTTGCCTTCCAGGAATACTGTACCCTTTCAGGTTGGATTCTCATAGCATAGCAGCTAATGGCTCGATTGCTAAATTGAAGAGCAAACAAGACAGCGGATCTCCTTGTCTAACCCCTCTGGTCACTCTCCACGGTGAGCTGAGTGTCCCATTTATCATTATACTTGTTTCTGCTCTTGTGTAAAGTGCCTGTACCATGCGAATGAATTCTTGTGGGATCCCAAATACTTGCAGGGTCCTCCAGAGGTATTCATGGTCTATTTTATCATATGCTTTTTCTTGATCTAGAGCAACAATCAGGCTGTTTTCCTCTCTTGCTTCTGCATAATGCATCATCATCCTAATCAACTTGGTCTGCTCTGTTATGCTTTGACCTGGTATGAATCCAGCTTGGCTTGGGTGGATCAGGTCCATAATTGTTTCCGCCAGTCTCATGGCTAAGGCCTGTCAGGGGACTCCTCATTTCTCCCTTCTTTCACTCCTTATTCCTTCATTCTTCCTCTATTTATTTCCTTATTTCTGCTGTCACTCTTTTACTTTACTGCTTCTATTTTTTCAACACTATCTATTAGTACTATTCTCAGCCCTTGAGATGCTCTGGTTCTTTAGTTATCATTCAAACAAGTGTAGCCAATGCTTCCAGAGGCTTAGTCATCTCGAGGTTAGCCTCCAAATTACTAAGCAAGTCACATGAGACATGTGCATGACCTCTGGCAATGGCAATTTCCGAGTTTTTGATTATTTTTAGAAATTTTCCTTTTTTAGATTATAAATTTTATTGTGGCTTTTGTCATGCTATACAGTTACTTCCCATGCTTCTGGAGCCTTGGAAGCGTCACTCCTGGCATAGGGAATCCCTAGACTTGTTCTCTTTGGATTTTTCTCTGCCAGGTGAGTAGTTATGGTTGTATTACCTATATATACTTTGGATTTCTCTCTGCCAGCTGTTTGACTGAGCCATAGCCTCCAGAGGTTGCCCTTACAAAAACACTGACATCAAATTGCCGCCTTCAAACCATCCTGCAGTATAACCCACAGCTACCACGGATTCCTTGGGAATATCTACATTGTTCTGTTTGAATGTTTGCCAGCTATGAAGTGATTCAAAATTAGGACTCGTGAACTGGAAAGGAGGACCAGTCTCAGCATGACCATCATATATGAGCACTGAACATAGTCAGAATAAAGTAACAATATAAATGGATATATAGTATGATACCTCGTGATTCATAATTTGTCACAGCTTCCAAGAAAGTGTTAAACATAGGAGCAGGGGTATTTGGAGCAGAGACAACAGTGAACATGGAATCATCTGTTATAATTGGCTTATCAGCCAGTGTAGGAACAGAATACCTGTTAGCTAAAAACAAAGGTAATGATTAAGCAAAGTTATATAGTCAAACAAAATAAATTCTCACAGTATTTGAAGGCAACCCTCTTGCCTTTGCCACGTGTCACAAAGGCAATACCATAACTGGAATATGTATCCATTGGGTTAGAATGCAAGCCAAGTGCCTCTATAATATTGGAAACAGCATGATAGTATTTCTGTTGGAAAAGTATGATCATAACATGTCTCTGCTTATACGTGAATGCAGGATTCCCAACGTCAACACCAAGGTTGAACAAGTGGGAAGAAGTCACAACACCTAACATCACATCAATACAAAAAGCACTGGAGGAACTGTTCAGAGCAAGACGTCGAGATTTAACGGTAAGTTTATTAGGATGGATGCGTGCTGTGTTGATATATGGACCATGATCAATCCATATCAAGCCATTGATGAGAGACCTGTATTACTAACATATTAAGCAAAAATAGTACAATAGTACAATGTAATAATTGTACTTACGCTGCATTGGTTTCTGATATTTTAGAAGCTACGACTGAAATCTGAGCGAATCTGACTGTTCCATCGCTCATTTGTTTATCATATCCATATGGAATAAGCGGCTGTAGAAAAAAAATATTAATAGTAGACAATACTTGACATAGGATATTGCACGGTAAATGAGGAAGACTCTTATAATACTCTGCAAACATTGGATCTTGGATAACTTTCTGCATAACTGGTGGATGAAGTATCATATCAGATGGATTGGTGGCACCATTAATTCTATGAAACAAAGGGTCAAAGGTATAATAGAGAGAAAAAGAAACTGTAAGAACATACTCCATATCTGAATCTTCATCAGTGAGAAATTGTTTGCTGTTAGCAGAAACATCTGCTTCAATTGAAATCTGAAGCTTGTCTGCTGAAGATGTAACCTTTCCTTGATCATCAATTGAAAGGGCTTCATCATCAGTATTTTCACAGAAAAGTACACTGTCAAATTGTGTACCACAAGATTCATCATCGTCACAAGCATTGGGATCTTTTAAAGCAAGTAAAATGTCTTCATCATCACTATTGTAGACAGCCTTGGTGTGGCCAAGATCAGACGTGCCATACACCGCATCATCATCAAACAGATGTGCAGGTGATTTTTTGATTTTGGACTGATATAACCTATATTCAAAAGGAAATATGAAAAAACAAAGAAAGCGTATAAGTGAACACCCTTACTGAGAAACCTTGGGAAGTTCATTTTTGTCATTGGATAGCAATACAATGCTATGTACATCTTCAGCAGCAGTGGCAGACCTGCTCTTATCAGCCTGTGCTTTGGAAACCTTGGAGTATACACGTTTATCTATGGATCGTGTAGAATAATTAGAAATAGACTTCGAGGCAACAAAAGATTTAGCAACTAATGCTTTGACAGAGGGCTTGTGCATTTGCCTGTTTATATGATATAGAAGCATGATAAAACATATAGACAACTAAACCTACTTGTCACCTACAATTGGAGTGACTAGAGGTTCACCAGCATTTGCTTTAAGATTTTCTAAAGCACGTCTAAAGGGTATGGAAATGGGTGAACTGAATATAGGAGATCAGATAGCATACGCACATAACAGGAGACTCAATAGATGAGGATGCAGATTTCTTCTTCTTAGGTGATGGAGTGGAGGGTACGGCATCACCTCTAATCATGAGTTCAAATCATTTAATATACAAGGACAGAGCAAATAACATATGCGTTTTGAACAACCATATTCTTATGCTTTACTGTAGAAGAAGGAGTTCTAATGTTTAATGTAATGAGTGTTTGATACATATAGTAGAAGAACATAGACATACAAAGATTTGGAACCACTGTTTGATCGAGCAGCTTCAAATATACTGAGAAGTACAGAAAGCATAAATGTGTCAAAAAAGATACTCCAAGATACACATGCGTTCAATTTTTCTTCATCACTATAGTTCAGAGGAGTATGAATACACATGGTGAACAAAAAACAAGAAAAAAAAAAAAAAAAAAAAAAAAAAAAAAAAAAAAAAAAAAAAAGGAAAAAAAAAACAAACAAAGAAATACAATAAAATAAAATAAACTCACAGTGACTCTATCTGTTTGACTACAGGACGTGTAGAAGATTGAGACGTATTGGAAGATTTTTTGGTTTTGTGAGGAGGCATAGATGTTAATGTAAGAAACTCAGATAAGTGAAGATGAATTTTGGTACAAGTTGGAACAGGGAGATAGAATAACAAAACAAAACCTCATGCTCTATTATATACAGACACTCAGAAAATACACCTGTACCATACCTATAAATATCATGCAAACAAAGCATAAAACAGGAGAGTAGGAAATATATATATACAATTACACAGCATATATACACCACAATCAACACATATAAAAATCTATAAGTAAAAAAACCGAGTTACAATCTAATAATCCAACCAATTTTACTTTGGATATTCAACAAATATTGCACACCTGGCATGTTGGCAAGACAGTGTTTTAAAACAACAGGATGATAAGCACACTTAACCCAGCTATCAAAAAGATGTATAAGTATAACATTCTGCATAACTGAATATACTTATGTGCGACAACAACCAGAATACATGTAGCAGGTCCATAAGTGAAAAATAAAATAGACAGCAATGGTAAACAAGATTATGCAATGACAAAAGATTGTAGTACTATAGCAGTTATATTATGCAATAGCAAAGAATTGTAGTACCATAATAGTTACATTACACAATAGGAGAAGAGTGTATAACCATAACAGTTGCATGATGCAATAGCAAAAGATTGTAGTACCACATCAGTTACATTATGGAACAGCAATAGGTTGTAGTACCATAGCAGTTATGTTATGTAAAAGCAAAAGATCGTAGTACCATAGCAGTTACATTAAATAGAAGCAAAATATTGTAGCACTGTAACAGTTACATTATGCAGGAGCAAGAGTACTGTAGCAGTTGCATTATGTAACAGCAGAAGAATGTAGTACCATAACAGTTACATAATGTAAAAGATTGTAGTACCATAGCAATTACATTATAAAATGAACTATTGTAGCAGTTAAATTGAGTAATAGATTGTAGCAAGTACCATATCAGTTACATTATGCAATAGCAAAATATTGGAGTAATAAATATAGAAAGTGGGATCAAATGATGTAAACATAAAAATATAATTCAGTAATGGAAGACTATGAATAAAGATAAGGAAAGAAAGGAAGATAAACAAAAACACTTAGGAATCAAAAATAAAAACAAAAGGAAATGAAAAAAAGGACATCACAAGATTAATGTGTGGGGAAAAAAAAGGGATATATACATATATACAAAAAGAATAGAGGAGGCAAGATAAAAATAAGGCTAGATGGAAAAGAAATGGTACGTCACATCTCACACATGTCAACTTTTATCCCACATTAAGAGGCAGTTATATACACGCTGTCAGGACAGCAGCAAAACCCACACATCATGGAAGGCCAGTATAGCTACAAAACAGCCAGTCAGTCATAATACCTACTAAGGAATTGAAATTGAAATGCATTGATAGGAACATTGCTGAAACAATACATAGAAGAAAATGGGAGTGCAGAGGACACACCACTACATGAACTCATAAAGGTAAGAGAGGATACATATACATCAAAGAGAAGCTGAGAAGCTGAAAAATGTATCAGGACCCAGAATGGAAGAATACAGTCATTGTTCAGCAATGCAAAAACCCCAAGATGTGGCAATTGATGCAGACAAATGGAGCTGGTAACACCACAAATGAAGAAATGGTATTCACTCTGTACGGCGCAATAGAAAATATTGCTTTACCCCCAATCAGATTGGGAAACACCGGAAGGTGAAGCTGTCATGCAATTATAGACAATGGCAAATCTTGATTGATATATAGACTTACTACCAAATTCAAATACATCAAGCAATCCGTGAAACTGGACAGATTAGGCACCACATATTTTGAAGAAGCCGTAAAGTCCATGAAAGCCGCTTGTGATTTATTCAATAGATCATTTAAAATAAACAAGTTAGAGCAATGGACCGAAGAAATAACAAATGCCCAAAAGAAGATCATAAGCATAACTAACAGGCTTATTACACCATTGAAGGACACCAATAGAAGGGAGCCACACATCCCATTTGACAGAGATACAGATTCTGATGAAAAATTTGAAAGCATTGTCCATAAAGGATTCAAAAGGATGACAGATAATGTTATGGAATACGGACAGATGAAGACCCTCATCAACGGCAACAAGAGGTGATTGTATATGAAATACAGTTCAGTCAATAGGAGAGCTTACATTAATAACAGATACAAAAAAATCAAACCTCAGTCCTTCAGAATAGGCAATCTTGTATCTGTCCAACTGTTGTTAGTTGTTGTGCCTTTGAGGAGTGCAAAGTACAGGATGTTAACAGTGTTGAGATTCATTCCGTTGTTGATTGACAGGTTTGCACAAGTGAGCAATAAGACAATTAAATTCAACCAGATACCAGTAAGCTAGCTATACAGAGATTGGTTAACACATCAAGCAACCAACCAGAACCAATTGGATATGTTCAGTTAAAGAGGAAGATCAGAAAATTTGAATCAGACAATCAAATATCCAGGAATGATAGTGAGCCCATGAAAAGATCATTAGTAAATCAACAAACAGGTATAGAGATGGAATATTGATAAGAAATTTTCACAGACAAATAAATAGGTAAATACATATACACACACATACATACATACATATATAGGTACAAATACTGTTATTTTACTTGAAAAAACCAAATCCCCCCTTCTAAACCCTCAAATTTCCTGTTTGAAGGAATGATCACTTGAACAAAGATTTGAAATATAAAAAAAAAGCATACATACAAAGGAATAGCACGTTGATGGCTTTCCATTGTTAAACATATCTGGTCATGGGTGGGCCACAGCAATCATACACCATACTACAATGTCTGAAAGTCGTATGAATTGAATTTGGCTCTATTCTTTTCTATTTCCCATAATTGAGCAACAAAGGTTGAGCGCCCAGTCCATATATAAAGGTAAGTAATCCCTGCTACTTCTTAGTAGTGGGTCTTAGGCCAAGCAGACAACAAGGACAAAATCCGTATTTACGGTTGCTGACAAAGTACATCACATAATATTATTGATTATTTATTCTTTATTTGTATAAATCTATAAGGCATACAGTATTTGTACTCAAGTATATGTATTAAGTATAAAGTGTTCATATATACAGTTGCTGATAAATCACATCAGACAAGTTTCAGTAGTATTGTAGATGCTATTGGAAAGCTAGTAAGTAGTACTGATATAATATTGAATCAACACCTAGCTCAATTGGTTCAGAAGAGCCAAGTGTTGGCTCCATCCGTTATAATTAGCTACCCATCCATCACCTATGATATCTGAGTGCAGCACAATGGACATTCTACACCCTTTGTAATGAGCATTGAAATGAGTGATTTTTTTGGAAGAAAATATCACAATATCCAAATGCTGTAGATCCAAAGCAATACTAGCTTCCTTCAAACAAAGGTCCTTTCCAGTCCATTGATCAAAAGCAATCACAACACAGATAAGTTTGTCCATAGAATCTTTGTGAGCCTTTGAGCAAGCAGCAATGTTGACGATAAATCCTCTAAAAGAGTGAAGGGGTGAATTGAAAAAAAAAGAGGAAGGATACTTGTATATGCATTGAGCTCCTTGTATACATATGGCAAATGATGCTTGAGCTAGAAGGATGATTGGTTTCAAGATGCAAAGGAAGTACAAAAGAACTTACATTGTTACTGATGAAACAGGCTATATCACACAGAATATTGCACAAAATATTATATTCTTCAAGATTCTAAATTATGTCTTGAGAAGGATGAGGTAACCATTGGCCATAATTCACTTGCTGAGCACCCGCCTTCCAAAGATAATCAGGATGGACAGCTGCTGGTGCTCCCATGCCCTAGTTAAGAAGAGTTTCAAATGAAAATGATGATGAATAAACATATATACCTTTTCAGAATACTTGTTGTAGCAAGTGTTGAAATGTTGTGCCAAATATTCAAATCTTGGTTGACAAGAGTTATCATCCATATTTTCATTCCAAAAAAAAGACTCTCATTTTGGCATGCACTAATGCAATTTGAGGACCAAGAGCTTGTTTCAGATTGGTTAAAACCAGAACAAGCAGTTCACCATTGGCATCAGTCAACTTTAAATATTTTCTAGCAAGTGAATTATCAATAATTTGAAGAAAGAACAAGTTATTCGACAAACCCATCTAATGATTGAGTAGAGAACCTTATATATGAATAGTTTTTTTCAATTAGCCTCAACTGAGATTCCATCTGCATATGTGGTCAGCATAGCATATTTTTACTAGAAAGAGAAGTTTGACTGACAAATTTTCTGAGCAAAGGTAGATCATAAGCCTAGTTAGAACCTTCAACTTGTAACCTCTCATCCTCAGTCCATTGATTACTGTTCTCTAATGTGAGAGAACATCTTCAATCTTTTAGAGCAAAGGACGCAGAGATATCAATGGTAGGAGCTATGATAGTCTTAGAAGAAATATTATATCCCTTTCTTGTTACTGTTATTATTGAACTTGAAGAGCAACAAACAATGAGAGCTCAAATAATAAAGTTTCTAGCAGAAAAACAAAAGGCACTAAATATTAATATTTTTAGTATGCGCTAAGCAAACAGATCTCGATACAATAACCTACTTGGTGGCAATACCCTCTAACATGGTGTCAACTTCTGAAATATCCAAAATTTTTGGAACGGTCATATATCCTTTTATAGCAGGAAAAACCATAGAATTAAGGCCAGTGTGATGTTGCAATAGAGATATTTTAGGAAGTATAACTTCCCTAACTAAACATCCATTGGCATTATCTGTCAAAGAAAGATTTTGCTTGATGTTGTAGACTTTAGCAATTTCTTCTGTAGTAACTTTCTTCTCCAATATCTCCCTGTTAAGACGTACTTGTTAAATTTGAGTAGATAACATTCAAAAAATTACTTACTCATTGATAACAATAGTCAACTCTATAAGATTTGTCATTCGTTGGAAGCTGTGAAAACAACTTTTATTTTCATCTTGACGGCATTTATCAATGCATTGAGAGAGTATACTCAACCAAGGATTGGCAGATGAGTTAAGAGGGTTCAAGCTGATATTTTGAGTGTCACCACTTTCCTCACAGAAGTTATTCAGAGTATTAATACATGAAAGAATGGCGGCCTCTTTCTCTTGTGTGTCGACTTGAGTGAGCTTGACTAAAAGACCTTTGGCACTAGCAGGTAAAGATGGTCCTTCAGTTGTTACCTCCTAATCTTTGCCGTAACTGCTCCTCTTCTTAGTATTTCTACCTTTTGATTTTGAAATCCTTCTACGCATCCTTGTAGCACCCCTTTTGTGACATTTACCTCCTCTTCTTATGCTTGAGGACCTACAGCATTATTGCTTGCATTTGTTGGTCCGTGGGCTCTAAACACTTCTTCTTCTTCTTCTAGTTCCATTTTAACAAAATCATGTTTGTCTTCAGCCTTGTTGTCCTATACACCAGAATCTTTTGTCCCTTCTCTGTTCATGTCTGCCAAATTGCCAGTGTCAACAAAACCTTCTTTCTCAGAGTCAAGAGAAGAGATTGCTAGTGAACCTTCAGCAATATAGGGGTGAAGATTGATAAATGCAACTTGTCAGAAAAATATGAGCTTTTACCTGGTGTCAGCTGAGACTTCAACATGTCAAAGGTGTGTAAAAAGATAGCGTGATCAGACCTGTATGATGCAGGAACAGATACATCGGAAAAAGAAATCAGCCAACTTTTGTTAATGGTGGATTCAAGGTAATTGACGGCTAGTCCTTCTTCTGTGACATCATGACACTCTGAAGTGTGACAAGAATGAGCCCTGCAGATAGCAAGTAAAGCTTGGATTATATAATGTGAAGATAGATTCATCCAGAAGTGGGATCTATCATGATTCTCTTTACTTTAGCTGTGGGTTTTGATGAACAACAACAGTAGCCGACACATTCCGATACAATCACATGCACTTCTATCCAAATTCTTGTGGTGATCAACGGGTATAAAATATGAAATCACCTTTAAATGTCACGTTATATTTGGCAATATCATGAAATGATATTTGGCCAAAATTTCACATGGTGATGGCTTGATTGATGCCAAGACTTTGTAAGAAAAAATCTCCTCAAAGTGACAGAGAAGAATTGTAGTCTGAAACTGTACAGATAGCAAAAGTCAATGTGTTAAAGGATGTATATATTTCCTGACTTGTAAGAACACATAGAGTATCAGACTCTGCGACCAAAGAGTGTTCTATTATTTGCCCTAAGCTGAGTTTCATGTAATGGATTATATGAGCTATTGAGACTCACTCCATTTACACTAAGCATGATTTTAAGTTCAGATTCACATACACTGGGCAGGATCTATTGTCGACATTCATCTCTCAGCTTACCAGTATTGCCATACTGACAGTCCCTTCTACACAATGAGCATTTTTATTATTTGTGTAGAAAGATTGGACATTTTAATTGGCTAATTGGCTCACCTCCGATTGAATTTGCAACCTCTTTCAACTGTGCTGCCCTTATTCACATAAAGGTCCTCACAAATTCATGTCAATACTACTTCAATAGAGTTGAGGCACCTATGGGTTGAAAGCCATAAGAGAATTCAGATCTTGTGTATGGGTTGTAGTTTGATGAATCGTGTCACTCACCAAGCCAGTCATTACAATGCTTAAAACAATCGCCCTCTGTGATTGGTTTCATAGGCATTCATTAAAGACCAGAGAGGACATTAACTAGAGAGGACGTTAACTAGAGAGGACGTTAACCTGTTATTACAATAGAATATGCTTATTTCCACTTGTTGAGAAAATTACAAGTAGAGTCAACTTATGTCAGTCAGACAGTATAATATGATTTGAACAGGATAAAAAAACACAATGTTTGCATGGCTAGGATGGTTGACAAATAGTGGGCATCAAGATAGATTCGAGCATAGATCAAGATAAAAGGAACACCTAAGATTGCAACAGTCATCTGATAATGAAATAGCCAGATATTTGCATATCCGCTTAAGCAAAGCATGTGGCCATCATGTTACTGACAGTTACCTGATAGTGAAATAGCCAGATATCTGCATATCCGCTTAAGCAACCCACATGAGTGGGACCATACCTTTCCTTTCCAACCAAATACTATACTAGGGAATCGTAAAAATACACATATATTGAAATAACAGCATTCAATCATCTTAAAGAACTCCAATCTAATAAGAAGAATCTGTTTTTAAAAAAGTTAAAGAATACATATTAAATACATACAAACAACAGAATAAACGCTGACCTTATTGAGATACCGTCTTCTTGACAGCCTCTTTTTCATCATCTTTGTATTGACCAGCATTACAATAATTCAAATCATACATTTGTTTTTTTAAGGCTTTAAGCTCTATAAAGTATTTTTGAGCTTTATCTTGTGCCTCTTTTCGAGATTTAATTGCTTTCTGCCATGACAACTGAGTAGAAACAAGGTTTTTTGAGATTGAAAGGAGCTGATCTTGGAGGTTTGTTATTATTTTCTGAAGTGCTGAATTTCTTTTTCAGAGCTGTTGAGCCTCCTGAGCTATCAGAGTTTTATTGAACAGTTTAAGTTTCCCAGCAGGTCACTAATTGTCTGTTTTTAATGAACCTAATGCATTTAAGCGCTTGGTATATTGAGGATATAGCACTGCAAAACAAAAATAAAAATAAAAATAAAAATAAAAAATAAATCATGGTATGGAAACTTACAATCATCACACCCAGGGCACACACGCATCAAATTGCACTCTGGGCATCTCAAGAACTCAGAGTCTTGTATTCTTTGAGAGTCCTTGCACTCGCTGCAGCTTTTGCCAAAAACATGGGGTGCAAGGAGATGCAGTGCTTTGTTTGGCAAAAGGGCTGAGGTCTTCAAGTGGTGCATGTTGCTGGTGAAGTCAAAATCGAGAAGATTGGATATATCAGTGTTGGTTGAAAGCCAAAGAGATTTGGCACATGTGAATTGAAGTTTGACCTTCTTTTTTTGGTAATGCAATTTGGTAAACATCTGTATTGTGTGTGCTCAACAGAACCATATAGCCAAAAGGCAGAACAACTGAACATTTATCTATGTGGGGTTCCTAGAGGTGGATGGGCACACACATTGCTATTCTAGGACAAGTCATTGCAGCTGAGGTCTATTCAACCTTACTGGGTGTGTTGTTATTGTTGGTAATACGTAGTCAGCATGTATACAAATAATATTTTTAGGACTTTCTAATTAGCACATTGTTATTCAAAACTGCAATCACACCTGGAAAGATCTAGTATACGACCAAAACCTGGACATACCTTGCCTTAACAAAATATCAACTCCAAGTGATTGATATTCAAAACTTCTCAACCAATCCTTGTCGCACCCTCAGCTCTCCTCCAGAACACCCTTGAATATCATATCCAAACCCTACACCCCAATTTTATCACACCCTTATCACACCCTGAGAACATGGCGCATCCTCAGCATACCAACTTCGACCAACATCACTGCTTCTGAGACCAAAATGCACCTCACTGTAATGAATGACATTTCAAAATTATCTACTCTCAAAACTTCTCAGCACATGTACACCCTCTTCTCAAACTGGGAACACTCAGTTTACAAACATTTTGATTCCCAAGACCTGGCCACACCTTACTTTAATGAGCATCATCTTGAAACAATCCACTCTCAATACTTCTCAACACACACATACTTGGCAAATTCTGCACACATTTATCACCTTCTCTCAGT
>QLOM01000293.1:0-23404 GCA_003313785.1 Termitomyces sp. MG148
CGCTAGCGCTACATCTGGGGCGCCCCTCCGGTACAAAGTCGGTACGCACGGACGAGTGGGGCCTGCACCTCCCTACCTTCCGCGGGCGGATATATGTGCCCAACAACCCGGAGCTCCGTCGGCGCATTGTTGAGCAGCACCACGACTCCCGTGTTGCAGGGCACCCTGGTAGGTGGAAGACGCTGGAGCTGGTCTCACGGAACTACTGGTGGCCCCAGATGTCCCGCTACATCGGCTCCTACACCAGCACCTGCGACCTCTGCCTCCGGACAAAACCACACCGGCGCCCCCCGGAAGGCCATCTGCAATCCCTCCCTACACCTGCGGCGCGCTGGAGTGTGGCCTCCATCGATTTCATCGTGGAACTCCCGGACGCGCATGGATACGACGCAGTGATGGTGGTGGTCGACCTGTATGGAAAGCAAGCTCACTTCATTCCAACGCACACGACCTGCTCAGCAATGGGCGCAGCCAACCTGTACCGGAAGAACGTCTGGAAGCTCCACGGCCTCTCCGATGCCTACGTCTCCGACCGGGGCCCCCAGTTTGTGGCAGACTTCACCCGGGAGCTCTATCGTCTCCTGCACGTCAAGCTCCACACTTCCATCGCCTACCACCCACAGTCCGACGGCCAGACCGAACGCGTCAACTAGGAACTGGAACAGTACCTCCGGCTCTTCTGCAACGAGCGGCAGGACGACTGGGACGAACTCCTCCCAGAGGCCGAGTTCCAGTACAATAACCGCGTCCACGCCTCCACGCAGCACTCCCCGTTCTTTCTGGACACCGGCAGGCACCCCCGGATGGGCTTCGAACCGCATGCATGACGATCGGAGAACGAGACGGTCAATGAGTTTGTTGACCGTATGCGAAAGGCACAGGAGGAGGCGGAGGCAGCCCTGACCAAGGCCAAGGAAGACATGGCCCGCTATTACGACCGAGGACGCTTGCCGACCCCCCAGTACAAGCCCGGAGACCGAGTCTACCTGGACGCCTCCGACATCGCAACCACTAGGCCATCCCAAAAGCTCTCACACCGACAACTGGGGCCATATGTGGTTGAGCGCCAGGTAGGACCGCTGGCCTACAGGCTCCGGTTGCCCACCAGCATGCGGCGCCTCCATCCGGTCTTCAACGTGGTCAAGCTTTCGCCTGCCCCGGACGACCCTATTCCAGGTCGACGCGCTTCGCCTCCGCCACCTCCGGTCATTGTCAACAACCGCCCGGAGTACGAAGTGGAGAAGATCCTCGACAGCCGTCTATTCCGGCACAAGCTGCAATACAAGGTCAAGTGGAAGGGCTACGGTATCGAAGACATCTCCTGGGAACCCGCCGAAAACGTCCACGCGCCCGCTCTGGTGAAGGACTTCCACCGTAGTCACCCCGAGGCCCCCCGCACAATCCGGGGCATCTACTCCGTCTCCCTGGTAGACCGCGCGGTCCGCAACTTGTTCTACCCGGTGCGTCGAGACGCCGCACTCTAAGGGGGGGGTGATGTCAGGGGACTTCCTTTTCCGGCCATCCCGGAGATCTCTGGGACTCTCCGGACTTCCTTTTCTGGCCATTTCCTTTTCGGGCCATCCCGGAGGTCTCCGGGACGCTCCCTTGCAGTCGTCGGACTTCTCCGAGATGTTGTACAGTCGTTCTCACGCCCCCGCCCCCACACTAATGCGCCACGCCGTGGCAGAGGAATCCTTAGACTTGTTCTCTTTGGATTTCCCTCTGCCAGGTGATTAGTTACTTCCCTGTAATATGTACTGTCTCTAATACACTTCGGATTTCCCTCTGCCAGTTGTGTGACTTAGCTGCAACCTCCGGAGGTCGCCCTTACAGCCTGTGGGATAGAATATCTCCAGGCTGAACAATAGCAGTGTTCTTCTGGCCTATCCACTGAACCGACTGTAAGCTTATCTAGCGCCATCCGACCCTCTGTTAGCCTTGCTTGCCTCTTGCCCAACTCCTACCCACCTCTGCACTTGCTTGACTCTCGCTTGCTCCCTGCATTGCTAACTCTGTGGAAGGAGTTCCGCAGATGTCAAGTGTTCCTTTTATAGTCTGCCTTCTCACAGCTAGAGCGGTTACTACCTCCTTGATCTGTCAGCCCAGGGCTTCACATGCCCTTTCTCTGAGCCTGCTGTGCTGTAAGGCTCAACTTGCTGCTGCTACTGCTCTCAGTACTGGAGCTTCCATTTTGCTGTTTTGGGGCCATTCTGCCTTCAGTAGTACTAAGCCCCTATCAGCAGCACTCAATTTGTCAGTGGTGTTTTCTCCACTGATTCTTGTTTACCTTGTGGAGAAGTTAATTCTTCCGCATCCACTTTGTGACTGTCTACCACTGGAATGGTAGAAACTGACTCAACCATGGACAAAGGTCTTCCTAGTTGATCTTTAAACATATTTTGTTGCCACGCTGCAGTAAATCTTGCTGCAAACTGTTCTTCCAACTTTTCTGCTTGCTAGGGTGCGTATATATTACTTATTGCTTCCTCCAAATGTGGAGAAAGCACTGGCTTTGCTGGAATTGGTATGCTTGAGATCAAGTTTACTTCCTCTGGCATCAAGTCAGCTGAGCCTCAAGTAGCCTTTCAGTACATATATGCTTGGGCTTTGAGCTTAAGAATCTGCACATACAAATTGATATATTCAATTGTATTTGAATGAGGTATGCTTTCATTTTGAGCTTGTATTAATTGTATGTGCTTTAGTACATACAGTCCTAATTGAGTATGTGTCATGTCCTTTGTTATGCTAGGATATCTTTTCCATAGCATAGCATACTGAACCTGCAAGGTGGACTCAGTTCATCTACCTTCCTCATCATTGGAAGTCTCATCTTTCCAATGCACTGCTGGGGTCCTCTGCTCAGGGATAGCAACTCCCTGAGCCACTAAATTCCTCTGTTGCTACTGTGTCATTGGAGTAGACTCTGTTGGAACTCTTCAACTGCTTGCCTCTGATCTTGGTGTTTTCTCCATAAAGTACAATGAAGGTCTACAACTTTCAGAAGGAATAAGAACACTACTCCAGGCCTGGGATGCATATAGAGTGCACTGTCTCTCCCAGTGTTCTGTTTCAGGGTTTTCCAGACTACTCCTGGTCTTGCTGCACCGCTTGGCACAGCAATTGGTTGAGCTTCACTCCATTGAGCTCTTCCTGGCATTTCTTGAGGCTGCTAAGAGGATTCCTCTGCCATAGCCTCAGCAGACTCTGACCTGGGCTGCCCCAGGTCAATCAATGCAACTTGCAGGTACACTAGTGACTAGTTGATGGTCTGATCATCACAGGTCAGTTCAGTTGGTTGATTGGTACTCATCCAATCAAATTATGCTACATATATTTTGTTCTGGATGCATGCGTCAAAGAGGTTGATGCACTGTTTGATGTAATCAAAATCTAGACTGACAGTCTAGAATTGCAGTTGTTGCTTGTAGTAAAGTATTGGACCCAAAAGGTTCAAAAAAGTAAAACATTGTCAAGATAAGTTTAAAGCTTTACAGTCACACACTAGAACCAGATTGGAATGTGATTCTAGTACTACATATGACAGTAAAATTGGCTGCCTTGTATAAGGCAGCCAGGCAGTAATATAATGTTTTAAAATAAAAATAATATTTATTAAATACTTTTGAATAAGGCCATAGAGCCACAGCTCTATGGCTAGAGGTCCATTACACTTAGTTGGTAGTCTTAATATTACATTTCACTCTTACATTGCACACAACTTGGTAACAGCTTGATAGTCACTTGTTTGTACTCTGATTCAATCTGATTGTGTTTCTTCTCTGGTCTACAATGCATATTGTGTCTTCTCAAATCTATTTTGTTCTTGCACTTCATACTCATCTCAATTCTTTTGCCTTGCACTCTCTCTTTTGCTTAAGTTTTCCTAGTCCAGTGTCCTGCCTCATGATCCATCTCCACTCTCCATCTCTTGACCCTTTCTCTAAGTCCTGGCCTTATTGTAATTCTCTTGTATCATGTTCTGACCCAGTTTGCCCATGTTTCTTCTAGTCCTAGTCTATTTCTTTGGCCATCTTGTCTTGCTCTTCTTGACTTGATCCAAGTAATTCCCATTCCTGTAATTAACCCTAGGTTTTGCCTCTCACCTTTGACACACACCTCTGGACTTGCCAGAATTCCCCACCTTGCCCACATACCTCGTGGTTAGCCCTGAAGATCCCTTAGATGCCTGTATCACCCCAGAGCATAGCATTTCATCCTCAGAGCCTTAGTAGGTCCTGGAACTGTACACAGGAGTCATTGCATCTCCCTGTAAGGGCCTCACTCAGCAGACTAAGCCCCCATGGTCAGCAGAACCTGACACTACTGCCATCCACACTGGCCATCATTGCACCACCATCAACCACCCTGGTTCTTGCCACACCATCATTAATTATTTCAGCTACCCCTGTGCCACTACCATCACTTGGCCATCACACTATGGTATCATGCAATTCTCAGCCATCACTAACATCAATCCCAAAACCGCTTCCAATCTAACAAATTCCATTATGCCAGCTATCAACTCCTTCAATCACCACTACTGCTATCCAACATCAGGTTTTCCATCAGTTCTAAACTGATATCATATCTTCAATACAATCCCAGATATCATGTCAATGCTAGCTTTGGAGCACTATACAGTCTTCTAGGACTTATCTCACTCAATCCCAGTCCATGTTCCACCTAACCACATACTTAAGAAGTAGTTAGTTATTAGGTTCAGTAATCTTGATATTGCCAAAACCCTACCATGAATTGTGTTACTGGATTGTGTCTTGTGTTATGTGATTTTTTGTCTTTGCTCTCATCTCTCATTAATTCTATTGTCTTCCTTGGTTATTTTTTAGACTGCATGTCTAAAACTCATCTCATTTCCTCTTGCCTTGTTTCATTTCCTGAAGTTTTCTTGGCACTCTCTTTTTCTCTCATCACTCCAATATTTGTCCCAGCTTGTATGTATCTATTTGCTTTTATTTCTTCCTGGTTCCCTGCTCTGTGATTAGCCTTAAACCAATCCCACTTTGTATAGTCATCTCAGCTATGTCTTGACATGCCCTCCATACCCCAGACCAGCCCTCTTAGTCTCAGAAAACCTCATCTGACCCTGGATTTAACTTTATAGCCCTGGATGTTGCCCCTGAGCCCACATCTCATCTGTCACAACCCACCAACTCCATGACCAACTCTGAGACCTCAAAACACCCCTACACCCCTGGAGGCCCCAGAAAATAACATAACTCCCCTGGCCAGTTCCACAGCTCCAGACTAAGTACCTGCAATGACTTCACCCCCATGGCCATCACAAGCAATCATGCTATCTATGGCCATCACTCCACATCACCTGGCAATCATGCCACCTGCAGCCATCACTTTACGCATCACTTGCACATCATCAGTCCCGTGACATGCACCAAGAGCCCCTGATGCCGTTGCCACCTGATTGATACTGACATCTGCCACTCCATTGACTAGAACCAACACCTGCCAACCTACATAGAGTTCCAGTGCTGTGCTCAGACCCAAAGATCAAGGCCTTGGCCAAGAACATGCCCACAACCATATTTAAGTGGTAGAGTAGGGACTTAGTTGGTAGTCTTGATATTGCACCTACATCACTTGCACACACAGCACACATTATTTGACTTGGTAATTGCCTACTAGTAACTTGTCTCATATTTCATTCAATCTAATTGTGTTTTTCTTTCTAGTCTTTGACTCATATTGTATTTTGTCTCATTTACTTTGTTCTTGTGCTCTGTACTCGTCTCAACTTCTTGCCTTGTACTTCTCTCTTGTCTAAGTTCTCCAGTCCAGTTTCCTGCCTTGTAATCCATCTCTAGTTCCACTCCTTGACTCTTTTTCCAAGTCCCAGTCTTATTGTAGGTCTCTTGTATCGTATTCCAACTCAATTTGCCCATGTTTGTTTCCCAGCCCTGGTCTATTTTCCTCCACTGTCCTGTCTTGCTCCCTTTGACTTGATTTAGTAATACCCATCTTGTAATTAATTCTAGTTTTCACCCTTTACCTTGACCAACACCTCTGGACTTGCCAGAATTCTCTTGGCTTGCCCATGCACCTTGTGGTTAGACCTGGAGATCCTTCAGATGCCCACGTGAATCCTGGAGTATAGCATTTCATCCCTGGAGCCTTTGTAGATCCTAGAATTGTACACAGGAGTCATTGCATCTCCTCATAAGAGCCTTGCCCAGTAGACTGAGCCCTCATGGTCAGCAGAACCTGACATTGTCCTATAACCCCCAAAAATTCTGTACTTGGTCTGAACATCCCCTAGAACATGTAGGACATAGTTACATCAGTTTTAAGAATAAGGCCTTGCTTGAAAGATAGTTCCCAGGTCAGTGGGACCTAACAGCAGCAAGAAATCCAAAGTTTATTAGAAATGATACAATACAATAGGAAGACAACTAATCACCTGGCAGAGGGAAATCTGAAGAGAACAAGTCTAAGAATTTCTTTGCTGCAGCATGGTGCATCAGCACAGGGGTGGAAAGCATGGAAACAGCTATACAATATAATAGAAAACATCCCAAAGAATACAGAAGTGGTTTGGAGCACTCTAGAGCAGCCAGAATGTCCTGGGATGCTAAAAAAGGAAATTGATGCTCAACAAGGAAGTCCTTTAACAGATGGCTTGCAAATGCACTTTCTCATAATGACTGCTTTGTCATTATCCTTTGATGCATTTTTTGAACGCTCAGTCAGCTTTTGTTGACAAGAGTGAGTCTTCTGCTTCTTTGAATCCAGTGCATTAGTTGCAGGTGCAGTGGAATGGTTTTTCAATTCTACAAGGAGCTTGAACCAATCTTCACTATCCATCTATTCCACTGATACTGTTTGTCTGTTCTATCAACACTGAACATATAAAAGGAGTGGTAGGATCAGTCAACATTTCTCCATAAAGACCTAAAGGGAAAAGAAATCCAGCCAAGGTAGTGGGCTGCGGTGTTGAAGTGCCAGTGGAAGGTTCAGAGATGCTTGTAAGTGGTACAGCCTTATTTAACGTGGCACTGCAAACGTCGCCGGTCCCCCCCGTGCTCCCCTACGCGCTGCAAACGTCACCGGTCCCCCTTGCGTTCCCTCACGCGCTGCAAACGTCGCTGGTCCCCCTTGTGCTATGAATGCTACTATCTCGCAGGCCGCCGGTCCCTCATACTACCTCACGTGTCAACACCGCCAACTCACATGCTCCAAACGTTGCTCGCGCTCAAAGCTCCAGCGGCCCCCGCCATGCTCATGGCCAGTCTAATGCCCGTGGACAGGTATTTGTGCCATCTGAAGACCCGTATTTTGATATGCAGGAGGAGAGGTACACGGAGCAGGATGGTGGTGCACTGAGCTAAATTTACAATCTTGTAGAAATCCATAGAAATATCTTGTCCTTGTCCATACTATCTTGAATTCTATTTGTCAATTTGTCCTGACTTCTGACCGAACATAAGAAACAGTACCGTTTTATAGTGACTTCCCTTTCTTAGAGACACAGCAAACCTCACAACCTCGCAACCTCTCCCCAGCAACCTCTCAACCCCTTCTGGCAACCTCTCAACAACCTCTGAACCTCTTGCGGCAGGCTCCCAAAAACCTCTCCAACCGACGATGGACCCCCCCGCCTGGCGGTCTGTGACCGGTCCCGATGAGATCTGGCTCTTGGAAGTGGTCCGGTCGTTACCTTAGGTACCATTACTATCAGCACAAACAACCCCCCTAAGTCCTCATCAAGAAGCACTTACTGTCCTGCCAGGGGTGTAGGAACGGATTGGGAGACAGTCGCCCGCTGATATGCTTTTGATTATACATATATTTTCTGTGCCTATACCCAGAAATCCTTTACATGGTTTACATCGTCCTAGGACAGCGACGATTGAAGTTCTGTGTTGCAGATGCACATCGTTTGAATAGTTCCCTCCTCACTGTCCGACAGCAACGACAATCGAAAACGTATCAAGTCCACAGGCGAGACCCATACTGTCAGGGGGTATCAATTTCATTCTTCGTCACGACGGTCATTCTTGGACATCATGGTGCACCAGTAGCTATGTAGGTCCAGTGTGACTGCCGACATCCTTAAAACGTCCGAAGTTAACCGCCTAGTTTCCGTTAATCTCTCATAAAAGGTGGTCAACCTGCCTGGTGCCCACAGGGCTGGTCCCATTCACAACATTTTCGCTGGTCGCTCGCCTTTTTCTCAGTAAATCTATTTTGCGGCACAACTCGTTATATCCTTCAATTTTTTTGTTGGCTTTAATGATTCAAATATTGGCCGGATTTGCCTGTCCGATAGATTGGATGTCGACAGGATCAAGGTACCTAGTATTCGCAGAACTCAACATCAACTTACGGCTCACGAGTTTTCGTCCCTTTCTCAGCCACCTTCAACGCCGAGTACTTCCTGGCTCGTATTCAGTTATAGCCCCTGCCGGAGACATGGTGGTATACGTGAGGGTTTTTTTCATAAATTTGACGTCCTTACAGACGTTTTCGCTCAGGATAGGAAGACACGAAACTTCTACATGTTCGTGAAATTCGGAGATGGCGAGTATAAACGATTGGACAAGTACGGCACACACAATCCATCCTTCGAGTACCACTACAGGCCATCGACTGAAAAGAATGAGGGGGCGTCGATGGAGTTACAGACTTTGAAGAAACTCGTTAAAACACTTGTCGTTCACACTGGTGTTGTAAATGTCCGCAGCCCTAAAGATAACCGTTTGTATCTTGACCTTGGATCATTTTCGGTCACTGATAATTAATAACACTAGCTACAGAGTGGTACAGAATCAACCTGGGACAGAATCGTGAAAGAGCAATCGCTGGCAAGGAAGCACTCCGTCGAAAAATGGCAGCTTATCCGACGTATAGTGACAAACAAGTCTACGCCAACGAGTACAATACGCTTGTTCAGTATCATACTCCTCACTAGTCTAGTGTAATCTTGCAGTACCACTCAGCTAAGTCAGCGGATGTATCATGTAGACATCTGAGTAAAACAATCGTGTAACTGAAATAGTCACAGTCGAAGAGAATTGAAAGTTTGGCCGATACTTATCGAAGTAGACCAATCTAAGTCTGATGTCCACAGTAGGACAGTCGTTCAGTACGAAAACACAAAGAGAGTGTATGGTGGTACTGTTGGCAACATATATTTCTCTGCTGATGTCTCTTGATAAATACGCTCAGAAATTCCTGACCATCGTTTCGTCATAGTAAGAATTGAAGCTCTGCATGGCTGGAAGGATCAACTGTTATAATAGACTCTCCGCCTCGGGTCGTGGCGGTGGCGTCCCTCGGTTACTTCCCGGTCTCTTACCTCGTTTCCTATTTGTCATTTCTCTTTACTCACTCTACTTCTGGGCACGATCGTCGACAATCGTGCTATACAGTTCCACAAGCCACCACTGGATTGGGGGTACATAGTAGTCATACGGATTAGGAAATCCCTCAGTTCTTTTCCTAAAGACTGAGGCATTTATTGTACTTTGTACTACATCAACCTTCCACAAGTATCAAGTGTTAGAACTCGATACTCACTAGCAGACTGGTAAGTCAAGAAGTCCTCAGTTCAATTATAGTTGACTAAGATAATTACCTAGCAGACTGGTAAGTCAAGAAGTCTGCCAGGGAAGTTACATCAGTAAGTATTAAATCAACTTGCTAAAGTCCGTACTCACCCTCAGTTCAATTATAGTTGACTGAGGGTGTTTGTATCGTATGTCTGTATATATATATATTCAATCGTAACAATGGACGGCCACTCTGTGCTGTGGCCAGACAGTGTGGCCAGGGTAAGTTATTAGGGAACAAAGGTTGGTGGCAGGAGACGACATGCCACAATGGTCAGGGGTGGATAGGCATGCGGTATTGCGTCGATGGTGCGTTTATCTCGGTTGCCAACATCAAGCATCCCCCACACATCCACACATCCACTTCCATACTTCCATTTCCCATCATCACAACGATCATTTCTGATCTATCAATTCATCACAACATGTCCAAACAAGGAATATGCATATGTATAATTGGACATCTGATTCAGAATCTCGTTGACAGCGCATTATAGCAAATTCTTAAAGTGAGTACAGGTCGATAGTCCCAGTACGATACACTCAAGATTACTAGCCAGATAATCACGCTGGGCGAGAGGACTGATTAAATTGCATTTTGATGGCCAAGAAATCAAAGAAATCATATGGGTTGGTGCTACAGTCATTATTCGAAAATCATAGTCTTACAAGTATGTGAACAGGTTGAAGAAGGCCAATTCCGCCTCGGCTGTAGTCACGACCTGCAATTTCCCCCCCGAAATAGAACACGTAATTTTCGAATGGGCGGCACTGATGTTCCCTCGAGATGCTGCCGCGCTATCTGTCTTATGCAAGCGCATACAGCCATACGTTGAATCCGTCGTGTACGAGAGCCTAGTCGTGGCCTCTCATCCCTGCGCGACGGGGCTCTACTTCGCATGCACTGAACGCATCTTACCGACTCTGATGTTACGCCCATCGACGTTCTTCGTGGCGAATGTTCGCAACCTCTGGATAAGGTCAGATGTGCCTTTAGATATCGTGGACATTCTTCTCTCCAAATGCACTGCTATTCGACACTTAGCTTTAAGGTTTGGAAAGTGCAGTTACGCGCCAATCATCTCTCCAACAACCCATACACTGATATCGTTCCACATTGGGAGAGACATAGCTCAGGAAATGGCTCGATGCGGGATTGTATTCCCCAATCTGTCGTTTTTGACTTTATACTTTTACCCTCCCCACCTGCATGTTCCACCCCTGAATTGGATCCCTTCTTTGAAGACAGTCTTGCTGGAATGGGAAAAGTTTCCTCTAACCGGTGACGATGACTGGAAACAAGACATCGAGACAGTTCTTTCCACCACTCCCCGATTGCAAATGCTAATATTGACAATGTCGGGACGGGCGATGCCTCTCGTGAAGGAATATATCAAAGGTAGAGATATTTCCAAGGACATTAAAGTTACATTGCGCAATAACTTGGACATGGAGTTGGAATGGAGACGCCTCTTCAAAGGCAAGACTTGCTTTTAAAGTCGATGCGGTAGTACTTAGTACTTGAGAGGTGGCCATACCGTGCCGTCATGTACTTAGATCCTAGCTTTACCTAACTAAATGGTCCATGATATCATGTGCAACAAACATTTGACCTATTTGAGTGCGAGCGGGTGAATCTTTTTTGGACTGCTCAAATATTCGACCACGTGTGGATAGGTCAATGAAAAAATTACAACTAATACGTTCCAGCTTCGTCTTGTTGAGATCTCGCGTCATAAACACCGTACGCACTGATGTAGTCAGGGTCACGGTCAGGGTCGTATGGAAAAATATGAGAGTGTATTATTCAGTCACTGTGTACGGAGACTGAGGGTGAGTGTATAATTTACCTACAAAGCTATGGACGAATAGACTTACGCATACCGTAGAATAATCTCCGTGTTTCTTAGGTATGTGAATACAAGAGTCACTGTGTAGAGGAATAACCTCCGTGTTTCTTAGGTGTTCACTTCTAACAGGTTATGGGCTTGTGCTGCGCTGCCCTTTAGAAGTGACGTTTTGATTTTGCCTACCTTGCGAGCCACTGCCGTGCTCGTTGACTACTGGACCGATTGTCCACTGTGTTAATCTACCGAGTTCCTGTTTGCTATGGCACCAACGAACGAAGATGCTCCGAATTCACCCGAAACCCCCTCTACTGCGCGAATTGCTGAGATGCGGACCGTCGACAACTCCGCTAATCCAACGGTCCTCCCTGTCGGCAAGGTAACATCCGCATGGACTGGCCACGTACTTGACAAGGACGACGGCAAATATGCGGAGTGGGCCTATACAATGAAGCTTGAGCTTGTCGCAGCAAAGTCATGGCAGAATGTATATTCGAGGTAAGTAATACAACGAGCTGGAGTCGAAGATGAAAGGATGACCCAGCAATAGTGTAAGAAGTAACGTACCTGGAGTCGAAGATCAAAGGATGACCCGACTCCAGGATGAAAATGATATTTAATATACGTACAGCTGAGACACATGATGGCAGAGTGAAACAGAACATATATATGAAAAGTTGTCATAAGGCCAACTGGCCGAGACTTTTGGAATTCGAAGGAACATAAGAAAACGATGATGTCAAGTTAACATGTACAGATAAGATAATGATGTTGTTAGGCATCAATTTCTTTGACACTCCCACTTGAAGCTAACGTAGGCATTACAACTCCTAATTTTGAGCAAACATTTTTCAAACATTTCACGTGGTAAGGACTTGGTTAATGCATCGGCAATCATGTTATGAGAGGGTATGTACTTGAGTTGAATATTCTTTTGGGCAATGTGTTCACAAATGAAATGGAATTGAATATCAATATGCTTAGCTTGGGAATGATGGACAGGATTCTTGGAAAGAGCAATACTGCTGGTGCTATCAGTGTATATGATGGTTGCTTCAGTTTGACAAAAGTCCAGATCATTGAGTAAATTGTGTAACCAGATAGCTTCTCAAGTAGCCTTTGCTGAAGCAATATATTTGGCTTCAACCATAGAAGTTGCAGTAACAAGTTGTTTTTGTGAAGACCAAGACACAAAGCTTCCATTTATATTGTAACACCATCTGCTTATGGATTGTCAATCATAATTGTCCTGAGCCCAGTTTGCATTGCTCCATCCGACTAAACACATACTGCCTTCAGCAAGACCATCCAGTTTCAGACAATAATTCTTTGTTCCTTTCAGATATTGAAGGACTCTTTTGCATGCAGCAAGATGAGGAATTGTGGGATTATTTGAAAACTGAGCTAATAAACTGACCAAAAATTGTATATCAGGACATGTTTGAGTGGCATAAAGCAAAGAGCTGATTAATGAGAGGTAATTGAGTCCATTCAAATAAGTTTGATACAGTTTGTGGTTGGTTTCTGTTTTTGGTGATTGAAGGAGGGATAAATTGTGATTGGTTGGCAATGGCATATGCACGGGATGACTATTGGACATTTCAAAATGCTCAAGAATGGAATCAATATATAATGTTTGATTCAAGTAAATGGTATGATTAGGTCAATTGTGCTTGATCTATAAACTGAGCATATAATGCATTTTGCCTAAATTGGTAATATCAAAGTTGTTGTCCATGTTATTCTTGAATGATATGATCCTGCAGAAGTCCTTTCCAGCTATAGCTGTGTCAATCCATGTAAATTAATACCATCAACATGATAGATCCTTCAGAATGCAAGATGTACAGACAGTCATCAGCATGAGATTGCCAAAATCCAAGATTTATTAGCATGTCATGGAGCTTCTCTTTCCATTTGCATCCAGCCTGCTTGAGTCCATAGATAGCTTTCAGAAGCTTCCAGTACTTGGTTTTTCCAACATTAATAGGAGCCTTCATATATATTTCTTTGTCAAGTTTTCCTTCTAGATAGGCCCCAATCACATCAATTTGATGGACATCAAGATTCAGGGATGCTGCTATGGTAAGGAAGACTCAAAGAGTGGTAAATTTAGTTACCAAAGAAAACGTATCTTGATAATTGATACTGGAGACTTGCAAGAATCCTTGGGCTACTATTCAAGCCTTATACTTGACATGGTGACCATTTTCATTGAGCTTTTCCTTTAAAACAAGTTTACTTCCGATGGCCCTCTTTCCTACAGGCAGTTCATCCACTTCTTTGAAAACTTTCTGTTAACAAGCTGATGATATTCAGTGTCAATGGCTTGTTTCCATTCCTGTGCATTTTGGATTCTAGAGCCTCAGCAAGAGTAGGACCAGCCACAGCTACTAACGCACTATGATGAGTAGCATTATCTTCTTCATTGTTTTGTCAATATCTGATGGATAACCAATGCTTGCATGTCAATCTTTCTCTCTTGGATAGATCATCTCATTTGCTGGTTTTTTGTGGAGCTGAAGGTGCCTGAAGAGGCTCAGCAGACCTTATTGGCATAGATGGATGAGTTTTGCCTAGATATTGTAGTTCTTCACTTGGTGTCAGATTTTTGGAAGCACTACAATAGTCATCATCACCCTCAGTTAACTGGCTGAGGTCAGATGCATGGGAAGGTATGAATATTCTGCAAGGTATGTCATCTTCTGGATACGATGCCAAGTTTATGAGATCATTAACATGTCCTTGCTGGTTAGGACTTGATTCAATTTGAATTCATGGTTCACTAGGGAAATTGTCCTTGTAAAATTGCACATCATGAGAGGTAATGAGTTTCCCATTTTTGAGATCCTCAAGTCTATATCCTTTTGTTTCATCAGGCCACCAACTTAGCATTTGTACTCGCATGGTTCTGGATTCAAGTTTACCTTGTCTGACCTCTTTAGGTACGTGAGTTCATCCTAACAATCCAAAAACATGTAAATGCAGTACGTCAGGTTTCTTGCCAGTTTTACATCATTTGGTGAAAGGAATTTTCCTGTTCAAGGCAGACATGGGAGTGATGGAACAAATGTAGACAGCATACATAAATGCCTCTCCTCAGTAACGTAAGTCCATCTTAGTGCCATGGAGCATGCTTTGCATCATTTCCATGAGCACAGCTATAGCACGTTCAGTGATCCCATTCTGTTCTGGAGTGTAAGGATTTGTAGTTTTGTGTTTTATTCCATTTAGCAAGCAAAACTTATTCATGGCAGAGTTTACAAACTCTGTGCTATTATCAGTTCTGATGATCTTCACAAGTCGATCAGACTGATGTTCAAGCCTTGCAACAATGTCATGAACTTCATCACCAACATCTTCCTTCTGCTTAAGAAGTCTTCCAACTGGAAAACAATGGCTGACCTCAACAACCACCAAAGCATACAAATATTCATTCCAGGTCAGAACACTCATTGGACCAGTTAAGTCCATCACGAGAAGTTCATTTAGATCATACTTCTTTGAACTGACCTCAGGTAATGGAGGACAAGCTGATTTGCCTTCAATATACCCTCCGCACAAGTGGTCAAATTTGCCAGGTAAAGTAATCTTCAATCCATTTACCAGATTATAATCAGCCATAGTTTTGATAATTCATGAGCAGATATGTCCAAAACAATGGTGCCAAAGTCACATGGTGTTTTCACTGGCAATGAAGGCAAGATGTCCATCAAAGGTTCCAATATTCAGACAGTCAATGCAATACAATGTACCATGAGTACCAATGAGGTTTGCATGCATAAATTCTTGATCTTCCCAATATAGGCTGATTCCAAAATGAAGTCCTTTAATGGATGCACCGGCGCATTGCAATAAACCTAAACTGATAAGGTTTGTGCCAAGTCAAGGAATATATAATATGTTATTGAGACATATATTGTTTGTTCACATTGGTTCATATAGCAATTGATTCTATACCAGCAACTGACAGTTTATTCAAACCACCAACAGAAATATATTGGTTTTCATCACAGTATTTGAAGAACCATTGACGTTCCAACAGCATATGACAGGATGCAGCACTATCAAGAAGTAACTCAGAAGGCATACCATTGCCCATAGCTACGAGTACCTTCCCTACTTCATGAATTTGTTCCTTCTTCTCACTGATTGACATGTTTGCACTGTCAATAGCCTTAGACTTCTTTGGCTTAGGATACTTAGGACTCCAATGTCCTTTTTTTGCCACAGTTGTGGCACATGTCATCAGGTTTAGGCTTGTGTTTGGGTTTCTTCTTATTTTTCAAAGACTTCAAGTTATTTTTGCTCCCACTGGAAGAGTCAATTTCCTTGGACATGAAAGCCAGGGTTTTTGAGGAAGAGCTCTCTTCATGTGTAATGCGATTGTAAACAAGCATAAGCTCGGTTGTGATGTTATCCAACATAAGAGAACTTCTTCAATACAGCAAATTCTGTTTGACTACTTTCCAAGCAGGCAAGCATGGTAACAAAAGAAGGATGGCATTTATAATAGTGATGTTTCATCAATTTTGTGATTGACATCAAGGAACCAGCAATGTATGTTGAGGTAGAATCCAATATGGTCTGACATAGAGGCATGTCTGTCCCACTTTTCGGCATAAAGTTGTTGATAATAGTAATGGATATTAATGCTGCTTTGGTGTTTGACAAAGTTTGATCCCAGATCTTCATAGAACTTTCAAGGGTGATAATGGAATCACATTGTGTATATTCAATCACTTTATGTATTAATCCCATAGCTGCATCATCCTTGTTAAGCCATTGTTAGTACTTATTGTGTGACTGCTCCCAGGCAAGATACTGCTTTGTTTGAAGGACATCCAATAATTCTTTACCCTCCTTTTGGATACTCATAGAAGGTGCATCCACAGAAGGACAAGTGGTCATCATCAAATCAGAAAATTTGCTGGGAGGTTTAGGTGGGCACACTTCATGACCAGATACAACACCCCAGAGGGATTTTGCTTGTAACACAGTCTTCATGTTGTCCAACCAGACACAATAATTAGTGTCATTGAACTTGGAAAACTGTAAGGTATCTGAAGTATTGTTGCTGACATTGGGGCCGATAACCTGTTGCAGCAAAGTCATAGCAGAATGTATATTTGAGGTAAGTAATACAACAAGCTGGAGTCAAAGATCAAAGGATGACCCAACAATAGTGTAAGAAGTAATGTACCTGGAGTCAAAGATCAAAGGATGACCTGACTCCAGGATGAATACAATATTTAATATACATACAGCTGAGACACATAGTGGCAGAGTGAAACAGAAAATATATGAAAAGTTGTCATAACACCAACTGGCCAAGACTTTGGAATTCAAAGGAACATAAGAAAACAATGACATAAAGTTAACATGTACAGATAAGATAATGATGTAGTTAGGCGTCAATTTCTTCAACAGAGCTGAGCTGTCAATGGTACAGCTGTTGGATTATGTCTTTGACCCCTTATCATTGCTACTATTGCCACACACCACATACAAACCGCAAGCCTATTGCTCTTGGATGTTGAATTGCCATCTTGCGTGCTCATTCCTGAAACGTGCGTTATCCTTGTCAGAACAGAAGTTGTGTGCTGAGGAGGAGGATTCCAAGGCTCTATGGGCTTACTTGAAGGACTGTCATGGTGGAGCAGTCCCTATCAAGCAGGTTTGGCTGCTATGGGAAGCTCTTACTGTGAAGTGTACCTTGTCCAAACCACTTACTAAGACAGTCAATATGATCTTTGAAAAGATTGACCATGCATTTGATGCAGGGGAGGTGACAAAAGACCTGCTGAAATCTATAGCAGTGTTATCCACACTATCTGACAAGTCTTTTGCACACATACAATCCATCATTTCTCACAACATAGGGCAAGCCAGTGACATCTCAAAGTACAGTCCGACCAAAATCAGGCTTTTCTTGGAAGGAGAGCAAAAACTTCTTGAGGCAGGCAGACCATCTCCTGTACCCATGGATTCTGTGCTTGTTGCCGTTCCTATCAAGACTTCCCAATCAAAGGACATCACCTGCATGGCCTGTAAGGCTTGCCAGCGTCCTATCCATGTCTACACTGGTTATACTGCACCATGGTGCATTTTAGAAGGCAGTGGGATGGCAGAAAAGTTGGTCAAGGAGTCAAAGAAAGCATGCTTAACATTCTATGAGAACAAGCGGAAAGAAAGGGAGAAGAAGGACAAGACAGTCTCAAAGATCACCTTCACCCTGGCAGGCAGTAGCACATTTACTCTAGAGGGCAACCCAGCAACCATAGTGGCATACCTTGCCATGCAGACACCTAAGATGACTAGCGCTCAGAAGGCAGAATTTGCTGGCCTTAGTTCTGACATGCTACCTACTGCAGGATTCCTTGCCAAGGCAGAAGACTTGGAATTTAATGCATGGATTGTTCTTGAGAAGGAGAAGCATACCTCTGACCCCAAAGTAGGACCCAAAATGCGCACAGACAGATGCAAGGCTACTACCATGGTCACCAAAGACCACAAATCAGTCTTATCATGCCAAGACCAAACAGTAGAGCCATTCTACCTCGACTCAGGTGCTACAGCTCATATTTCCCCAAATCAAAGCAACTTTATCAGGATAGACCCAATCCCTGCGAGACAGATATGAAGTGCACAACATATATGTGAGTGAGCTGAAGGAACCACTAGTCCTTCAGCTAGGCACTGTGGGCAGCCAAGCTGCAGTACAGTTTGGTACACAGGCAATGGTTGCCTGTGCGAGGTCAAAGTCCAAGGAGTACTTGGACGTAGTAAGCTTCAATTGCTATGACATGATTATAGGTATGCCCTATATGCATAAGCATAATGTTCTTCTTGATTTCAAGAAGAATGAGATTGTAGTGGATGGAAACGTCATCCCTGCAATACAAGTGACCATGGATAACAGCAATGGACGACTCCATTGACATCGGGCCATGGAGAAGAAGTTACTAATCAGGTGGAACTGACTAGACGGTGGCAGAAAAGCACCCACCGTAGAAGATGGAGAGGACAAGGAGCAAGCTTGTGTGAGCTTGCCAGCAAACAGTCCAGCACTGATGGTGCTGGAAAGTGAGGCTTTAGAGTATGAGCGTACTCTGGAGAGGGGGAAGGGCCCCAAGAAAAAGTGTACAAAGTCTGAGGATAAGAGGCCTCAGTGCACGTCAAGCATGGAATGCCAGCTGACATTGTCAAAAATCAAGGTCAAGGACCTTGTGTCAAATGATGAGCGGGAGGATGAGATGTCCTCCACATGCACAAGTAGGTCAATCTGGGATCAACCTGTACCTCATCCCACATTTGAGTGGGTATTCGATCCATGAATGCCTGCCGAGTGGAATAAACTTGTGGCATTGATGTATGTGTGGAATGGACCATGCTGGATGTCAAGAGAAGAATTGTATTGTCAAGCTAATGACAATGAGATCTTGCCACCAAGCAGAGTATTCTTCAATGGACTCTCTGTGACATCACAGAGGAGCAAAGGGATAGTGCTCATGCAACTATATACACCGGACAAGAGCAAACTGAGGATTACCACCCTCAGAGAAAAGTATGCTTGCTCAGTGGCATGAGCAAAGATAACCATGCAGCCACATTGAGACGTGGACCAAAAAGGCAAAGGTAAAACCGTTGGTTTTACAGAGGAGGATATCCCAAACCTGTGGCTGCAGTAGCAGCAGGAATTTGCAGACATCTTGAACAGAACCAAGGAGGAATTACCCCCTTGGTGTGAAGTAAACCATGAGATAAACCTTATTGATGAGAATAAGGTCTATAAGCATCATCTGCCGTGATGCCCAATGGCACTGCAACAGCAGCTCCAAGACAAGACCAATCAGTACTTGCAAGCTCAGTGGTGGGAGGCAAGATCTGCCTCCCAAGCTGCACCATTGTTGTGCATCCCGAAAAAGGATGGTACTTTGAGGACTGCGTTGGATGCACGCCAACGCAATGACAATACAGTGAAGGATATGACTCCACTTCCAGATTAGAAAGTGATTCAAGAAGATGTGGCAAAAGCGAAGTTCAGGTCAAAGATTGACCTGACGGATGCGTACAAACAAGTGAGAATTTGCTTGTCTGACATACCAAAGACAGTGTTCTCGTCCATCACGGAAACATATGTCAGTAACATCATGCAGATAGGAGACTGCAATGCTCCTGTGACATTTCAGAGGTTGATGACCTCTATCTTTCAAGATGTGATCAGAAGATTTGTCCACATATATTTGGACGATATATTCATATATTCCGATTCCATTGAGAAACATGAAGAGCACCTTTGTGTCATATTTGAGTGATTGGGGTCCAACTTGCTGTACCTCAAATGGAAGAAATGTGAGTTATATGCCAAGACAGTAGATTGTCTTGGACAAAAGATTGACAGTCAGGGTGTTCACCCTGACCAGGACAAGATTGACCGCATACACAAATGGCGTGTGCCATGGACCTATAACAATGTCCAATGGTTTGTTGGACTGGTGAACTATATCGGCAATTGCTTGCCCAATATAACGGTGTATACTGGACCATTAATGTTCATTACCCAGAACAGGGCTCCATTCATATGGAGACCCATACACTAGTGGTGCTTCAAGATGATCAAGTGGATCTGCTCAAAGACACCAGTGATTCAGCCCATAGATCCTAGGCGTGATAAGCCAATTTGGCTCATCTGTGATGCATCAAAGATGGGAGTTGGTGCAATGTATGGCCAGGGAAGCTCTTGGCAGAATTGCAGACCTGCAGGCATCATGTCAAGGAAATTCACCTCGGCACAGCAGAACTACACTGTCCACAAGCTGGAGACGCTGGCGATACTTCCTCAAATGGGAAGATAAGTTGATGGGATACAAAATCCACATCATAACTGACCATAAAGCGCTTGGGTTCTTCAAGATCCAAGCAACTTTGTTCCTCCAGCAACACCAGTGGATTGACTATATGTCCCGGTATAACTTTGACATCACATATGTCAAAGGCAAATTAAATAAGGTTGCCAACTGTCTCTTGAGATACTTTGAGAATGATAGAGTTGGGGAACATCACAACACACACAAATACGTCAATGCAGACATTCACATTGATCTCCAGGGCAATGATCTACTGTATCATTGCTACAAGGAAGTAAAAGAGCACGTGGTGGAACTTTGTGCCATGCAAGCAAACAAACTTCAACAAAGTTGACGCTTGCAGGAACGACACAAAGCCCAAGACATTGAAGCTGAGCAACTGAAGCAGGCTCAGCCCAAGAAGATGGAAACATCGAAGTCCGATGTGGAAGCCAGTGGTCTTGGACAGTCTGGCCAAGACATTACACTTGCAGATGCATTGGTGCCAGCAGAAGAGTATACTGATTCTCCTGTACTATAGGATGATGACTTCCTGCATGCTGTACATAGGAAGTACAACCAGAATTTGTTCTTTGCTGAGATCCAGCAAAACAAAGCAGCTCACCCACAATTCAGTGTGGATGAAGACGGACTGATTCAGATATTGAATGTTCGAGGATGTAGAGTGGTATGCCTACCACGCAACCGAACTATCATTACATGGATTGTGACTCAAGCTCACGAGAGCATTGGTCACTTCGGTACCAACAAGACCTTAGAATACCTGAGGCAGTGGTATTGGTGGCCTCAGATGCAGTCTGAAGGACTAAGTTCTGTCAGACCTGTGAGGCCTGCCAGCATTTGAAGACAAGCAACCAGAAACCTGCAGAGAAATTACATTCCCTGCCTGTCCCGACAAAACTTTGGAATTCCATTGGAATGGACTTTGTTGGTCCATTCCCCAAATCCAAAGGCTACAATTACCTTTGGGTGGTAATCTGTTGCATGACCAATATGGTGCATCTGATACTAGTGCACACAACCGTTACTGTGTCAGAGTTATCTTGGATATACTTGCAAGAGATTGTAAGGCTGCATGGCCTTCCAAGTTCCATTGTGAGTGATAGAGATGCAAAATTCACGTTTCACTGGTGGCAGGAGGTTCACAAGCTCCTAGGAGCTAAGCTGCTCATGTTGACCTTGTTCCATCCACAGACAGATGGACAGACGGAGCACACAAATCAAAGTACTGCACATATCTTCCATACGGTGGTCCAACCAGACCAACGCAACTGGGTAGACAAGATCCTGTTGACTGAGTTCGCAATCAACGTGAGTGTGTTGGAGACAACTAAATATGCACCATTCAAGCTCAATGGAGGCTACATGCCTTCCATTGTTACAGGAGCTCAGAGGGGATGATGTTGTTCACAAGGGAGTGAAAGACTTTGCACGAAAAGCGTTGGAGAATCTGGCCAACACGCACAACACAATTATTGCAGCGCGTGTTGTTCAGGCATGACATGTGAATGATTGACAGAGTGATAAGCTTGAACTAACGCCTGGCATGTTAGTATATCTGTTGACTGAGAATCTTAACCTCCCAAAAGGGAGGGCAAGGAAGTTATGTCCAAAATATATTGGACTGTATAAGATCTTGGTTGCAGAACCAAGTACATTGAACTACGTACTAGAGCTGCCTGCAGCTCTACTAGCTAGGCACATTGTACCTAAGTTCCATGTATTGCTACTCAGACAATACAATGCAAACAATGATGCTATGTTCCCTAATCAGATGACACCCAAGACTTATGACTTTGGAGCCATCCAAACAAGAATGGTTTGTCAAAGAGATCCTGGGCCATCAATGAAACAATGGAACGCACCTTGAATTTGAGGTACAATGGAGTGCTGGTGATACAATGTGGGAGCCATATCAGACCTGTTCAAAGCTAGCAGCTTTGGATCGGTACTTAGAGCTGCAAGGCGTCAAATGCCCAAGTCAGCTTGCTAAGCACTCACGTGCTTAGATTGAGTAAGCCAGATTTGATTGCAATCAAATCTATTATCTTATTGTGTTGCAATAAGATGACAATTGGATCAATCTTGATCCATACAGATAAGATGGATAAGATGCGCCATCTGATCAGATAGTATGAATCAGGAGAGGCAGATCTTTTGATTGGATCAGGTTATGTAACCTGATGAGTAAGAATTTTTCTTTTCTCTCACCAGCAACTACAACGTCCCCTAAAAATGTTGTACTTGTTTCAAGGTACGATGCTGCAGCCGCAGCCTCAGAACCCACAGAGTTCTGGAGGGGGGGAACCGCCCCCACAACAACAGTCATCAGTACCATCATCAATGACAATGCTGAGTGTGGTGTCATACCCAATGATGTCCCAGTTTGGGCAGCCTCCCACCCAATTTGGACATCAACAATTTTATCCACAATTCATGCCTATGTCCTATTTCCCAGGACCAACTGGTCCTGGGCAGCAACTGCAGATGCTGCAGGTGATGTGGGGGATGCTGATGCCGTTTCCGACAGTGCAGTCCCAGAGTGCAAGTATAATACCTCTGGATGATCAAGTATTAACCGTGCCACAGGTAACACCAATGGAAGTCAATGAGGAATTGTTGCAAACCGCCCGCCAAACCTCGACACCAACAAGAACACACACCGCCTCCATGAGAGGCTTACAGGAGAGACCGGTGATAAGACCTGGGCTGGGCTCAGCGCAACAAAGCTATAATTAGCGACTTTTGTTGATATCAGTTTGGCGGCTCACCCAGGCGAGCAGGTGCAACGCAGATGACACATGACTAGGCAACCACGGGATGTTTAGCGCACGGGACTGCCAGACCACGGGACTTGCTCACCTGACTGTTAACGCATGGACCACACACATGACCTCGGGCTCGATAACAGGTCACCGATCAAAGATAGCCGGCGACTTATAAGATTAAGCCTTTAACGACTTGCCGACGGCTATCAGCAGGTCGCCACTTCTTCAGCCCCAGTGCCTAGCGGTTAGCGACGCTTACCTTTACTGACGCTTAGCGACTTTGGCGATGCCAGCCCCCCTTGATTGTTTCAGACCCCAGGATAGTCACCGTT
>QLOM01000294.1:0-46193 GCA_003313785.1 Termitomyces sp. MG148
CGACTTTTGTTGATAGAAGTTTGGTGGCTCACTCAGGCAATCAGGCGCGACGTGGACTACACATGACTAGGTGACCACGGGTGTTTAGCACACGGGACTTCTAGACCACAGGATGTTCAGCGCATGGGACTTCTAGACCATGGGACTCGCCCACCTGACTGTTAACGCATGGAACACACACATGACCTTGGGCTCAATAACAGGTTACTGATTAAAAATAGCTGGCGCCTTATAAGATTATGCGATGTGCTGACGGCCATCAGCAGGCTGTCACTTCCTCAGCCCTGGTGCCTAGCGGTTAGCGACGCTTAACTTTACCGACGCTAGCCCCCTTGATTGTTTCAGACCCCAGAATAGTCACCGTTTATTTGACTGCTTTCAGTGCTCACTTGGTGACTTAGCGCTTGCCGACTGATAGATGCCGCAGGTTAGCTATTTCACATTCTATTCTTCTTGTCATAATCCCTTCCCCATTTTTTGTTACTTAGCGACTTATAGCTTAATTAACACGGCAACTTAGCGCCTATAAAATACTGTACATATTTTGTCTTAAGAGCATCGAATTCCATCCCCACAAGTTCAGATCACAACTTGCGCACACTAAGTTCCTTGGAGTCGCTAAGGGACTTACTGGTTTACTGACTACGCTAAGCTTGCCACTTCTTTGCCAGTCTTGCCAACTGTCTAGGTGCTATACGAGCACACTTTGACTACGTTACGTCGCTCAGTTCCTACCGACTATTGGCACCCTAGTGCCTCGCAGGCTATACGGCTTAGATCGCTAAGCACCTTTCTTCCAATTACTCAATTTTCTTTAACAAACTAGGTCTCTGGGACCTTGCCCGGACTCTCTTTCAACTAGCGACTGCCCAACACATTACCTTTCACAGTAGCTAGGTACAGTTTACCCTTGACAGTACTTAGCGACTTTTGGGCATCATCAGCGCGACACAGATGAGGACACCACCATGGTAAACCAATCTCCCTAGCTCATGCCACCAAAAAACAGAGGGAGCTTCAGGCCCCCCCTGTCAGACCCCATGACGCCGACACCAGGCAAAGGAGAGAACCCATTATGGAATACCTAAGAAACTACCAAAACTTCTGCAGATTCACCCTTTACTCAAGAGGCCGAAATGAGTCCCGCCCCTTTTGCCCCCCCCAACTACCAAGCGCACTGATAAAAACCCCAACACTGCTTTCTGGTTGTCCACCTCTCAACCTCGCCATAGTTCAATCTCCTCCAAACACAGAGAGACTTCTTTGATACTTACTTAGACCCCAAACTGTGGATTTGAGACTGGCAAGTCAGTAAAGACTCTGACCTGATAATGACGAGTAATAAACTTAAGGAGCTCATTCTGAGAATGACCGGTGAGAGAGCAAAGCTATCCACCCTCCAGCAGGAGAAGAAGATCATCACAAGACGATGCAACAACAAACAGAAACCACTATATCATTTCCTGATCTCCAGTATATCAAGATGCACATACAAAACCCTGCTTGCGTATCTCATCATATCTACCTCAGATGCATCCACCTTTATGCTACCATATAACTCTCCCCTCCCAAGATTCCTGTGCACCCTGGAAGGTTTCACTCTGAGTATCCGAAACCAGGAGGCAATTTGTGAGGCACAGGAGGCAGCAACAAATATAGTGCGAAAGATTTTATCTGAAGATGAGATGCTAATAAACTTCCTGAAAGGGAAACTAGTCAACGACAACACCTCTCAGCACAACCTTGACTCCGCCACAGAGATTCTGACAGCCCTTGAAGTGATCCTAGCCAAGGGCGAGGACACAATTGATTGAGTCACCCTGTCTAGGCCCAGAAAGCCATTATGGAATGTTTTCTTTAGACGCCCTCCGCCTATCACTTGGACAAGCTACTTTGTCTTACTCTAACACATCTGCAGGATAAAATTTGTTGACATGGACTGTGGTAGCGCAACCTTAGTAGACAAAAAAAACCGACTTCATTGCTTTAACTGCAAAGAAGCAGACCATAACCCAGCCCAATGCGAGTTTGTAACCTTCAAAGGATGGCATGGCAACAATGCAGCAGAAAAAATAGAAGAGACAGTAGAGTTTGTGTCTTCCAGCAAAAGAGATAGATCCCGACAAGGAGGAGAAAACCGTAACGACAGACGAGCAGAAAACTAGAGGCTAGAGGGGCCAAGGCCAACTTTCTGGACAGCGCCGTGGTAGATGGTAGTACGATACCATTAATACATTGTCATATCCAAAGAATCTAAAATGCAAATCAACTTCTCACATGCTTCTTGAACTTGAGCTATACAAAATGTACAACAACTAGATAAGAGAACTCCTTGCCCCACTACATAGTCACAGCTCAAACAAGCAAACCAAGTCTAATAGTAGGATGAATTTACTGGGCTTATGAGCGACAGGTAATCCTTCTAAGACACTCTTCTCTGGGTAAGGACAAAACCCAAACGGCGTCATATTTGCAAGAGTTAGGCCATGCAGTGATTCCGCTTAAGCACCAGGTGCAAGCCTGGGGCAAAACCCACCCCCTCAAACCTGACACAATGATTATTAACAACAACACTATGGACAAATACAACGGCAACGGTTATCAACCCTCTCAAGACGGAGAGGATATGCTTTCAACTGTCAATCACGCCCTTGAAGATGACCTGAGAGGGATTGGAGATGGGTCACGATCACACACCAACCCTCCCTAGCATGTCATAAACATTGACAAGGAGGAAGTCTGGGCTATTCAGCATGACCTAGTAGATAACAATGTAGATGAGAACGTCATAGGAAACCAAACAGAGTTGCAAAATAGGCTGAGCCAGCAACTCACTGTGATACAAGAAAATACACAACCCACCATACATGAGATACCATGATTACTGAGGAAGGTAGGGAAATCAAAAAGAGGAGCCCTGAGAATAGCATTACTGAATATCAAAGGCGGTGAGTCCTCTACGACTAGACCAAAATGACAGCAATTAAATCAACTAATGCATGAAGAGAAGATAGATATTGGCGGTACAAAAAAGTCACTTAGACAAAACTGCCAGGAACGAACTTAACACTCTTTTTTGAAAAGCAGCTGGCTATCTTCTTGAGCCTGGATCCTAACAGACCAAATGCAAAAGGCATTGGCTTTATTTAAATAAGTGAACAGTATGGTGGGCAGAAGCTTCCATGAAAGAAATTATCCCTGGATGAGCCATGGAACTACGAATACCATGGTACAACAATGAAGAACTCAAGTGCATCGCAGTCTATGCCCCAAATGACCTAAAAGATAATGAAGAATTCTGGGTAGACATCAAACAATGGTGGAAAAGTAATAGAAACACACCTAAACTCCAAATAATCCTGGGGGACATGAACATAGTAGAATACGCAATAGATTGCCTATCCACCCACCGAGATAATGCACAAGCAGTGGGTGCCTTAATAGACTTAAAAACCCAACTAAACTTGGCCGATGGATGGAGAAAGGAAAACCCAACAACAGTAAACTTCTCTTTCTATATGCCAGGCCAAAACATCCAATCCAAAATAGATAGAATTTACATATCTAAAAAGCTAATACTTTACACATGGAACTGAACAATAGAAAGAACTGGAATCAATACTGATCACCTGCTAGTCTCCACAACAATCTTGAACCTATGGCAATCTCAGGCAGGTACGGGTAGATACACTATGCTTGTAGGACTCCTGGATGACAAAAAGCTGATGGATAAACCCTAAAAGCACATAAAACCATACAGAAGAAAGAAACCTGCAAACACTGTACCGAGTTTTCAAACAAAACCTGGTGGAGGAGATGAGAAGCCACTCGAAGGCCAAAAAGCCAAAGATACTAATAGAACTGGTAGCCCTAGAGAAGAACAAACTAAAGATTCTTCAAAGCTCTGATTTAGATGAAGATGAGAAATGACAAGAAGCAGCCTTTCTAGATAACAGGATAAAGAACCTAAATATGGCAAGATTTGCGAGAGCAAGAGACACTGTTGCCACCAGCTACATGTTACATGGAGAGTTGCTAACAAAACCATGGATCAACATGAACAAGGACACAGCCACACGGGACATCATTGTAGCCCTAAAAGATCCGGAAGAAAGGAGAAATAAACTAGAAAGAAACCCCAAGAAGATGACAAACCTGGCTAGGAACTACCATGAGAAACTACAACTCTGAGACATTCCTCAAGATACAGATACACATAAGAACCAAGTGGAAGACGTCCTTGCATGTCTGAACAAAGGCCTAACAAATGAGCAAGCACATAACATCAGGAAACACCTAGAAGAAGAGGAAGTTAAAGAGGCAATCAAAACACTTCTTAATAGAAAAGCAGCGGGCCTGGATGGCATCCCACAGGAGGTTTGAAAAACCTTAGACAAGGATTTCAAAAGTGCAGACAATGGAAATGATATGGGCTTTAATGTAGCATATGTACTAGCACAGGTCTACAATGACATAATAGACCACGAAGTGAGTGCAGGGTCTGGTTTTGCTGACGGATGGCTATGTCCCATCTACAAGAAAGGAGACCAAACAGATATTGGGAACTATAGGCCGATAACTGTCCTAAACATGGATTATAAAATAATGACGAAGGTCTTGTCTTTGAGATTAAGCAAGGTTGCCTCAGATATCATCCACTCGAACCAAGCTGGTTTCATGAGCGGGAGACAGATAGAAGATCAAACAGAATTAGCCCAGATAATGGTTGCCTGGTGCGAGAAAGAAGAAGAAAATGGCATGGCCATATGCCTTGACCAAGAAAAAGCATATGATAGGATTCTGCACACTTTTCTTTGGAAATCACTCAAGAAGCTAAACTTCCCGAAAAACTTCACAAGCACTGTCAAAGCCCTATACACAGGAGCAGAAACAAGGGTAATATTAAATGGGAAGATTAGCCAGCTCTTCATAGTGAGCAGAGGGGTACGACAAGGGGACTCACTGCCTTGCCTACTCTTCAACATTGCCATAGAATCACTTGCCAAACTACTCCAGTCAGACCTGAAGGACTTTGACCTCAATGAAAACATGAAAAGACTAATTGCAACACTGTTTGCTGATGACACTATTGTCTACTTAAATGAAGACAACAATTTTGAAGACCTACAGAGTATCCTTAGGAGATAGTGTGAGGCCTCTGGAGCAAATTTCAATATCCCTAAAACAGTAGTGGTACCAGTAGGCAGAAAAGAATACAAAGAAAGACTGATAAGCACTAGAAGACTAAACCAAAACAGCCCCCCAATACCGGACAAAATACACATCACCAAGAAAGAAGAAGCTACAAGGCTTCTTGGAGCATTTATTGGAAATAATATTCAACAATGGAAGCAGTAGCCAAGGACTTGAAAAAATGGGCAAGAAGCAACCTTACCATTGAGGGAAAGAGATTAATCATTGGCATGGTAGTAGGAGGATGTACTCAGTATAGAACATGTGTGCAAGGGATGCTGCTACAAGTAGAGGCAGGACTAACAAAAATGATGAGAGATTTCCTATGGAGTGACTCCTGCCCAACGATTGGCATTAATACTTTGCACCTCTTATACGAGAGAGGATGAAAAAAGCTCCTAAATATAAGATTCAGAAATGAGACAATCGAAATCATGAAGACTCAACGCTATTTGAGGTTTGGAAAAGATAGACTAATGTGGGCGGTACTAGCAGACAAGCTTATAAGCAAGAAAATACTCAAAAAGTGGAAGGTGGAAGATGATAAGACCTACTCAAATATTTTTCTTCAGTACTTGGACATGGACACAAGAGCAAGCAAAGATGGCCTAACCCTGTTTTTAAGATGAATGATATGCACTGCAAAAAAATGCAACATCAGTTTTGCATCTCTAGCACTTAGCACCCCCATGAAATGCGAAATGCCCATATGGTTTCACTCAGGCTTAGCCAGGTCAAAACATATACCAGAGAATCCAAGTGTTTAAGATCCATACATGCCGTGTCAATGATAGAAGACATGATCGGTATTGAAAGGGCCACAAACATAGGAAAAAACCCAGAACACAAGTCTAAAAAAAACTGCACCTGCCAGTTATGCAAGGTAATGAGAAACCAGGGATGCAGTAACCCAAACAAGTGCGGGAAATATGCACAAAACTTACTGAGTAAATTAAGCCAGAAATGGCATCCTGACTCCCCTCCAAATGAATGAGTCTTAACCAAAACAGAACACACAGAGCTAAACAAAGCTGGAGGAGAGAGATTTGATCCTGAAGTTTTCCTGAAGGAAAGCCTAGCGGATGGTTTTTGGATACTAGCAAAGGCCATCCCCCAGGTAGGAATAAACCAAATAGACTACTCAAGGATGCCAGATTCACCAACGGAGATAATATCAATATACACAGATGGTTCATGCTCTGGGAATGGAACATTGGATGCAATGGCAGGAGCAGGAATCTGGTTTGGTCATAACAACCAAAGAAACAGAGCAATCAAGCTGCCGTTCGATGTCTCCCAATCAAATAACACCAAGGAAGCCGTAGCAATAGCAGTAGCAACAGATATAGTACTGCTACAACATTCCATTAAAGTCTTGAGTGACTTGCAACTAACAATTGAGGCGATAATAAAAAACCTTAAGAAGAACGAAGACAATGAGTGGATTGGTTTTGCGAACACAAACACTATGAGAAATCTAGTGGCAAACCTAAAAAAGAGAAAAGGAATAACCATACTACAGAAAGTGAAAGAGCACATTGGTATCGAAGGAAACAAGGAAGCAGATAGGTTGGCAAATATTGGAGCACATAAACCCATTCCAGATAGGTTAGATATGACTCCCTCAGCAGACTATGATCTCCCTGGTGCAAAACTCTCAAAAATCACACAGGCCCTAGCCTATAGAGGACTCATTGAGAATAGAAAAACCCTGGAAAGGAGGGGGACAGTGATACACCTGGATGCAGCCAAGTGGGCAATATATGGTAAGAACTGTGAAATGCCAATGAATGAAAGAATATGGACCTCGTTAAGAGATAAAGCCCTCTCACGAGAAGTATGAGCTTTTCTATGGAAGGCAATGCACAACGTGTACAAGATCAGAAAGTACTGGGAGAAAATCCCAAACTTTGAGAGAAGAGTGATTTGCTCAGAATGCAAACAGACAGTAGAATTTAAGGAGCATATTCTGATGGAATGTAAAAAAATTCCCAAAAATAGTGATCTCAGAAGCTGCCTACCTGATATGGAAACTATATTGCAAGTGGAAAATAACAGGAGACGCCGATCCCAAGAAAGCATTCACTGAAAATGAGATCCATAATAGACTAAGAGCAGTAATTATTGGGAGACTCAAACTGGACTGCCTGGCTATGGACACGATATGTTTTGGAAAGAAGGCAACAGATAAGAAAGTGGTCATAAGAACATAGGGTAACCTGTTGCCAGAAAGAAGAGACCTGATCAAGGCCTCTACAGAGATACCACTAAAAAAAAAAAAAAAAAAAGAGATTTGCTGGCTAGGTGCACCAACATTGAATAGCCTCTGCGGCTGATTTGATCCTTGACCTTAGTCAATTCTATTTATTGCATTTCATGGAACTTTGCTTTGCCTGACCAAATGCTTGTCCACAAATTTCTCTTTGATTTAATTGAGCAATGTGAAAAATCAAAATACATTAGCACTATCATGCAAAGTTGAACTCTCATGACAAAAGCAAGTAAGTCAATCCTGGGTTAAAGTGATGTTGAGTGATTGACTGCAACTCATGCATAGTATTGCTCATTTGCAATCTTCATCAAAAATGTTGTTGTTTTTGAAAAACTCTTTGCAAATTTCATGTGCAAGTAAGGGGATAGCATGGTCTGATACAAGTTTATCTTGTGCAAAAATTCCATGTCAAACTTGATCCATAATAGGGTCTGGCATGTAAGCTTCTACTAATTCATTTACAAGGTTGTTTTTCCACAAAATTTGCAATTGCAGGGTGCAAACCCTTTTTGTACTAAAATTTGTGTTCATCCTTTGTCATCAAATATGGTATATTCTTATCACACTCAAGAGTCCATCTAAATCATCACAACAATTTGTAGTTGTATTGTTAATTTTATTTCTAGTGCTTTTTTAAGATCCTGAGTCCCCAATCTTCTGTAGCTACCTTAAATTGTTTTTCTGCTCTTTGACTGCAATAAACATGAATAGCACCCTGCTTTCTGATGGGATCTATAACAACTTGCTACTGTTGCACATGATCAACAGGGTGGCAAATAAACTGTTGAATCAAGGCTAAGAAGATTCCTTGTGTTTTGTTCTTACCAGTGAATTCAGAGACAAAGATGGCTGACTTTGCTAGGTCTACTTTGACTTTAATGAATGCTCACAAGCCCAACTACCCACTAACAATCAAAAGAGGTTATCAATCTCTTTTAAACTCAATACAGACAGTATAGTAGAGAGAGACATTTTGTACTATTTTGTGCTGCACAACTTTGCTTTCAAAAGTGACATTAACATCACTTTATCTATTTCTTATAATAATGTAAGATCATCTGTACCAAACTCTGATCTGACTAACCTGCTTATCAAGTCACAATTGTTAAAGTTCTTTAGACTTCAGCATCATCTATACATCTTATTTCCAAAGCTCTGGCCTGCTAAATATAGACCAATAGCATATTACATGCATTTGTAGCTGATATATGCATTCAATTTTTGAGTGCCACAAATAATTTGGAAGACAAATTCTGAAACTGCTTAAGAATTCACAAGTTTTTCAAGTCTACTACCTTGTGCTCAAATTGCTACAATTTGTCAAATAACAAGGCTTGATGCACAACCATGCAAAGATAACAGCCCTATGTGTTCTTTCAATGTCCAATTCCAACATTATAATTTAGTAATCTGATTTTTTATTATTTACCTTGACTCTTACTCTCATTTAGCATCATCTGTCCAGTCTGCTTATGCTCATTCAATCCAGATTATCTAGAAAATCATATACCAACCCACAACAATAATAAAAGCCTCATGTTTTTTTATTTTTGGCAACTATTCTTTACTCTTATATTTCTGACATGTCTCATTTGTTATAAAGCATGTAGTTATCATCAAGCACAAAAAGTATTTGTACATTTGTCCACTTGGTGATTGTATACATGACTTGAACTTGTCATTTAAACTCCTGCAACTGTATCAGCATATTTTAAGCATTCACTTTCTTGCTGAAGTAAGTCTTAGCACATATAAACTCTTTTTTCTAAATTCTATGACATACTAGATAGATAGACTAGTGATGATGACATTTTCTTCTTTGACTCCTAACCTGGGCAAAAAAAGAAAGATTCAAATTCAAAGTTTTAATTACATTTCATACATCCTGCAATTGACTGTTGAATTTTTTTCTACTCAATCTAGCTCAAATTCTAGATCTTCTGCTCCCTACTTGTCTTCATTAACCTTTAAAACAATTTCATCTCTGCTTCTTTCTGTTGCTTCTCATGCTCTTATCTTGCTCATAAAAATTTCTATTAAGGTTTCTTTTGCTAATATACCAAGTGCATCCTATAATACCACATCAGAATTTTTAGCATTGCATGTCTATGATGAATGAAACTTGCATTACTCACTCAATTCTAGGCCTGAAACAGTGCAATCTTCACAAAAATCTCCTTGACTGCTTGTTTTCTTAATTTGCTTACTTTTCTATATATTGATAAGAATTTCAAAGGAATTTTTACTCTTCTAACAGAGTTCTAGCATGCTGGTCCTGCTGGTGTTCACAGTCTTTTCACTCTTTTGGCCACAGTAACATCAGAAGAGATGGAAACAATGCTTGTAATAACAAATGACATGCGACTCTTGTGACATTGCAACTACAGCAACTTTGACTAATCAATGGACACAACTTACATAACTTGACCACTTGATTGAGCTAAAGTCAATGTCTCTAAAATCCTCTTTAATGCTCATAAATTTTGTAAGATTGAAATTTAATGCCTTATCTAGCAAGAGTTATAAATAGCCAGGCACTGGTTTATAAAATTTGTAACAAATTCAGTGATTGTAAACAGCAGCAAAAAAGCAAATTAGAAATTATACACATTTTGACCTTTGAAGTTAACTGGGTCTTTATCTAGTTGTAAAACTTCAAGGGATAAAGTGTTTTCATCTCAGAAGCAGAAGTAGCAATAAACAAGCACAACAAGGCTGTAAATTTTAAAGAGATTCTTAGCATGAGCCAAGTTTTGTAGTCTTCCATGGTTTGGAACAAAGTAAAATCAATGGCCAAAGCAGTGAATAAACATGTTCAAAATGCTGATTTTCATACAATGTATGCAAAACCTCTCCAGAACTTGCTATATACTAATTATACAAGCAATGTGCATTTTAGTGTGTCTTGAAAATTGAACAAGAATTGATATGTTCCTGCCGCTGTAAGTGAATAAATGACTCTTGAATGTGAATTGAAAGATAATTGATGCAAGATAGAAACATTTATTATTAAGTAAGCTCTTAACACAAGTAAGCAAGAATATGACAAGATTAAAGCTTTATTTTTGTATAGGTAGATATAAATATCTATGCAAACAAAGCAGAATTTGAATAGGTTGTATTTTATTATGTGTATGTTGATTTTGAGATGATTATGTGTACAAGCTCACAATGTTAGCTTGGCTTTGAAAGAAAAAGGTCTTAAAGTTAGCACTGAAAATAACCACTTCTGCACAATGAAGACAATAAAGATAAAAAAAAAGTACAATTGTTATGTCTTATAAATTTTAATGACAATATATATTAGCATTAATGTAAAATATTCCTAATTACTAAAAAATAATGTCTGCAAATAGATAGCTTATAAAAAATTACAATTATGAAACTTACTTAGAAAAATGTAACACAAACAGAACTAAGAGCAGCATTGTGGATAACACTGCACTGCAATAGGTTACAAATGAAGAGTAAAAGTTGTTTGTAAAAAGAACAACTTACAATGACTTTGGACTGACAATTGAAAAGATGTTTTGGAATCAATTTTCTGATAACAAAGTGACGAACAATGATTTTTTGAGCTTCCTAGTAGAAATTGTTCCTGGAATAAGCATAAGTGAACACTTTGTTTAAATGCTTTTTTGATGATTGAGAATTTGCATAAAATGCATTGGTGAGGCGATTGGACAAATCAAACCCTTTCAAAGTGAGATGAGTTGCAGATGGATCATGATGGACATAAAAACTAAAACAATGTATCAGTGTTGCCAATCAGTACCAAAGCACAGAGAGAACATGCCAAAATAAAAGATTTATGATCTACATTTCCAAGTATTGCTTAATAACAAATCTAAGCCTCAGTTCAGCAAGAGAATGCATTTGTGTATTGTCAGCCAAAGATTGAAATATGTATGAGAATACTAGAAAAGGATAAGAGCAAATAAGATTAATATAAAGTCTAAAACTTAGACACTGGAAAAGTAAGCAATAAGAAATAAAGTGTTGAATATAATAAGTTCAAGAAATGCTTAATCAAGGTCAAAGCAAAGTAAAAGATATATTATTCAAATACTAAAATATATATGACTGAAAATATAAATATATATTACACAATATAAAAGACTCCAGGAGAGTTTTGCACTGAGAAAGAAAAATGTGTGGGGCTAAAAAGGCTATTTCCTAAAATAAAAATTCACTAAGGTGTCAGTCATGTGACCAAAGACTTGCAAAAAAAAACTATAAAATTTTATTAAAAAAATATCAATAAACTTTTGAATTTTAATGCTAGTGATACATTCAACACCTTGTTGTATTTCTGCAAAAAGCTCATATGCAAATATAATGAAGAAGCTGAAAAGTATCACATAACTTTAACAATGACTTGCTGATACCACATAATTTAAGTAACAATGTAAGTATCAAAAATAAAAACTCACTAAGATGTAATTAAATTTCGACTTTACAAAATCATGAGCATTATTCAAGAGACTTTTGGAGGTATCAACCTTAGCTCAATCAAGTAGTTGAGTCACAGAAGTCACATGCATTGATTAGTCAAAGTTGTAGTTGCAATGTCATAAGAGATGTACTAATTATGCAAGCAATCCATGAACCAATATGTTTTAAAAATTGAACAAGAGTTGATGAAGTGATGAAAAAAATAAGCAGAGATATAAGAGAGAATATGATCAAGAAAGAGTTAATCTATTTGATTTTTTATTTGCATCAAAAAAAGCTTCTGCTATTATGTGAATCTACTTCTCATTAACATCTTCTGCTGTTCTGTATTTTTTTCTTTCTCTTTTTTTAAGAAACTTTTTATAGATGCTTAAAGCATTAGTAGTTGTGTTGATTATATTAGGAGCTGAATTAAACTTTTTATAAAACAACTTGCAACAAAGAAGAATGCAAAAGAAAATACATTTTATTTAATCAAGATTAATTCAAGCACAACAGAATATATCATTGTGAAAAACATAAAATACATTACAATAGTGTGTTATTATACTTAAAAAAGTTTGTTTTATTCCTGGTAAGAACATAAAATATGCTATAATAGTGTGTTATCATACTTAAAAAAGTTTGTTTTATCCCTGGTTATAAGTTATGATGTCATGGTAAAAAAGATCCAGAAATGCAATTACTTGCTTGTTTGTGGAAAGCTTCTTAACATGTAAGATTTTCTTATTACTTTGTATTTTAAATGTGTTGCCTAGAAGACCATCTTTTGCCAAATGAGCTTACCTTGACAACCCCAAAAATCTATTGCCTTGGTGCACAAAAAAAAAGAAATTCCAAAGTATCTAAATTAGACAAAGAAGAGCATCATACTTTTATATCATACATTAAAGCACAGGAATTGGTTGCTAATAATTCTTTAGAATTCAACTGCCCAATGACAATAGCTGATTCAATATTGATAATGTCATTCTTTTCTCTTCATTTTATATTAAAAATAATTTCAGTCATAGAAAACCTATTTCTTGATAATTTTAAATCTCTCAATGAGAATTTAGATATCGATGATGATAGCTCAAATGGCAATTAAGATCAAGAGTTCCATAATGTTATGACTCGCTAACCCTATACTCAACTCTAGGATTTTAAAACCACCCCTACAATCTTGGAGGTTCCAAAGAACAATCTCCCATCAGTCTCATAGTCCCAGGTCAATTTTTTGCTAGTGACTTCATCCTCACAACCATTACAGATGCCACCACCAATCACTCTGGCTATTAATTCTATCAGCCTGGCTATCACTGACTACTCTTAGAAAATCATGCAACTCCTTTTGAACATTATTGACCCTCTCTGGATATTGCTGGTCCTCTTTGATGATCATACCATCACTTGCATTACTCAGCCATCATGTTGCACTTGGCCATCACTCTACACATCACCACCTTTAAGAGCTCCTGATGCCATCACTATTGACACCCACCACTCTATTGATTGAAACCAATACCCATCAATTTGTATAGAGTCCTGAAACTATGCTCAGACCTGAAGATTGAAGGCTTGGCCCAAGACATATTTGTGAGAGTATTTGAAGGATAAAATGAAGATATAATTAGTAGTCTTGATATTGCACACACTGTCAGATTCCACTGACTGTGAGGGCTCAGTCTACTAAGCGAAGCCTTTACGGAGAGACATGATAGCTTCAATATACAATTCTGAGACCTATGAGAGCTTTGAAGTTGAAATGCTATGCTCTGAGACAGATGCAGGTGTTTAAGAGATTTTTAGAGTGAACTATGAGATATATAGCAAGCACAAGGAATTCTGAAAAGTCAAGAATAGTGTTAACAGGAGGAAGAGAGTTGGAGTGGTTGTGGGCTTTATAAGTTTGAGCCAAGCAAGCAAGACAAGATTAGAGGAAATTGGACTGGGGTTTCAAAGAGATACAAGCAAATAAACCAAAGTACGATTACAAAGGATAAGTCTAAGACCAGGATTTGAGAAGGGTTGGGACTGCAAGTAGGAAAAAAAACACAAGTTGAGGAACTAAACCAGGAAAGAGTCAAGAGAAAAAGAGAAAAGAGGGTATGAAGTGAAAGAATCAAAACAAGTACAAAGCACAAGACAAAACAAAGTCAAAACAAACATGGTACGAGGCAGAGATTCACAAAATACAGGCAGAAATAGATTTAGAAGGGACAAACTATATGGAAATGTGTGCAATATCAAGACTACTGACTAAGTCTCTATTTTACCATTTAAGTACTCTTATGGATATGTCTCGGGCTAAGTCCTTGATCTCAGAGTCTGAGTGCAGCTCTGAGACCCTATACAAGTTGGCAGGTGTCAGTTTCAATTGATAGAATGGCAGGTGTTAGTGGCAATCAGGTAGCAGCAGCATTAAGAGCTTCTAAGAGCGGTGATGCATAAGTGATGCAACGTGATGGTCAAGTGATGCAAGTGATGGTGTGATTGCCAGAGGGGGCCAGCAATTTCTAAAAAGAATCAGTGATGTCTAGGAGGACTTGCATGACTTCTTAGGAGCAATTAATAATAGCTGAGATGATGAGATTGATAGCTGGGATAATTGATGGTAGTTGTAATAGTCATAAGAGTAAGATCACTAGCAGAGAATCAGTCCAAGGCTATGAAGCTAATGGAAGAGGTTGTCCTTCAGGATTTTTGGAGGTAGTTTTGAGATCCAGAGTTGAATGCAAGATTAATGAGTCTGTGATACACACCTTTATACAGTTTGTCCACAATGTTTGTTTGTACTTTTAAAATTTATCTCTGCTTGTATTTTGTAAATCTCTGCCTCATATCATGTTCATTTCAATTTTGTTTTGTCTTGCACTTTGTACTTGTCTCAATTTTCTTGTCTTGTATTCTTTCTTCTTTCTCTTTTTTGACTCTTTCTTAGTTTAATTCCTTGACTTGTATTTCTCCTTCTGTTTACAGTTTCGATTCTTCACAAGTTCCAGCCTCATACTTATTCTTTGTAATTGTACTTTGACTTTGTTTGCTTATACTTCTTTGAAATTCTAGTCTAATCACTTCTAATCTTGCCTCAGCTCAAATCTGTAGAGCCTATAACTACTCCAACTCACCTCTTCCCTATCAACATTCTCTCTAGATTTACCATGCTTGCCATACATCTTGTGGTTTGCCTTGAAGATCTTTTGAACATCCGTGTCTATTTCAGAGCATAGTGTTTCAATCCTGGAACCTTTTTAAGTTCCAGAATTGTACATCAAAATCATTGTGTCTCTTTGTAAGGGCCTTGCTCAGTAGACTGAGCCTCTGCAATCAGCAAAACCTGATACACAACAATGAAGATGAAGATGTGCCAATCTTGTTCAATGCTGACAATTCTCAAAATCTCCATTCAAATTCTGACATTATCGAAAAAACCAAGTGTTGTTTAATGAGGTATCTTCTGTATATTGACCCAATATACAATCAAATAGTATGCCTTCATTGCCATAGTCTTGCACCATTTAGTTGTAAACATATAAATTATACTCTGCTATCAAAGCATAAAATTCCTTTTCAACAAATCTTAGAAGACTTTCTCCAGCACTTTAATGCACACAAACTTGGTAATTCTCTAATACCACTTTTCAAAGGCATTTTTGTAGACATGGGCTATTTATGCAAGGTTCAAAACTGTCTCAAACTTAACATCATTTTTTTTTCAAAAAACAAACAAACAATCTTTCAACACCCATCCAAGTTACATTGTTGAAGATTAACAAATGGAGCAAGTGCTTTGATAGGTCCTCAGTACATACAAATAGAAAAAAATTTATTGTGAAGTAACATACATGCTTCAAACAGATGTCAATGCCTTTGGACAAATTTTTAACCATAATGTGCAAATAAGCTTTGATAAACCTATAAAAAAATATAGTTCTGCAAACAACATGCATGCTTGGCATGTCATTTTTTCTTATATTGACTGGAATTTAATGCTCAAAAACAACAACATTGCTTTTTTATGTTACACATTGTTCACTTTCAAAGAAGATGCAGAGCTTTATTTTTTTTATATTTTAGAATTCATCAAGACCTACTATATTCAAGTCGCACAAGGGCTCCATGAATTGGATATGCTTATGTATTGCCTAATTTACTCTAGCAATCCAAAGTAAGATTTATTATGTACTGCCATTTTGCTATGTTTTATTGATTATTTATAGAGAAATTATAAAAATTTACCTATTCTACACTTTTTAGAAGACAAAGAACTGTGACAAATAATGCCAACTATGTGGCCTATTTTTTTGATATTTATTATGTATTATAATGCACAGCCTATTCTATTTTTTTTAATATCTCTACATCCTTTGACTGTCAGGGAACTCCTCATCTTTCTCTTCTTTCACTCTTTATTCCTTCATTTTCCTCTACTTATTTCTGCTGTCACTCTTTTACCTTACTGCTTCTATTCTTTCAACACCATCTATTAGTACTATTCTCAGCCCTTGAGGTGCTCTGGTTCTTTAGTTATCATTCAGCCAAGTGTAGCCAATGCTTCCAGAGGCTTAGTCATCATGAGGTTAGCCTCACAATTACTAAGCAAGTCACATGAGACATGTGCATGACCTCTGGTAATGGCAATTTCCAAGTTTTTGATTATTTTCGGAGATTTTCCCTTTTTTAGATTATAAAAGTTATTGTGGCTTTTGTCATGCTGTACAGTTGCTTCCCATGCTTCTAAAGCCTTGAAAGCGTCACTTCTAGCATAGGAAATCCCTAGACTTGTTTTCTTTGGATGTCCTTCTGCCAAGTGAGTAGTTATGATTATATTACTTATATATACTTTGAGTATCTCTCTGCCAGCTGTGATTGTGAACCAATCAAACCACAGTAGGGGTGGATCGTTCTAAAGTACCATGGTCAGAAATAGAAGGATTGTCAGGGGAGCCACCTGAGAATGACCTGGGATAGGTGATCTTTGGAACCAACTAGTCGATATGCTGGAATCTCGAAAGGGGGAGCAGTCCAAGTGTGAGGGACAAATTGGTTTGATTAAGAGTCAACTTGCTTACCAACAATGGAAAGGTAAAGAAGAACGCAGTGCAGAGTAGCAGAACTGATGGGAAGGAATGTGAATGGCCAATGTACGCCAGCTCAGCTTGAGGGTCACTTGACATCCAGCGCAAGCCAGTTGATACTGGATGTAATATGGTAGGGTAAATGACATACAAACCATATGTATACCAACCTTGAAATCAAGCGCACCATGCAACGACTAAAAAAAAAATTGTTATTCACCTTCATAAGAACCATTTGTTGTGCTTGTGATATTATTATTCTTCATGATACTTGCATTTGCATTGGCTGTTACTTAGGTCTAATAGAATCTGAAAAAAATAGCATCAGATAAAAATGCAAAAAAAATGGTGGGGCCTGATTAAATTAAGCAGAGTTCTGTTCAAACTGAGTCATGGCTGAATATGCCACCATACTTGGCATTGATACCAATGCACTTGTGCTACTCATTGTATGTAGCTCTTTCTCTACCTCAGACTTCTGTAAATTTTGCCTCTGTAAAAATTGAGCTTCTAAAAAGGAACTGCTTTACTCAGTTAATGGCCTTGTCACAACCCGCTAACTCCACAGCCAGTTCTGAACCTCACTGCTACCCTCAAAGGTCCTAAAGAATGACTATCCTACCAGCCCTACAACTCTGAACCAACTCCACCAGTGATCTCACTCCCATGCTCATCACTAATACCACCGTCAATTACTCCGGCCATCACCAAGCGCTCCTGAGAAGTCACATGAACCCTCTGGACATCATTGACCCTTCCCAGACATTGCCAGCCTCCTCCAGCAATCACGCCATCACATGCATTACCCGGCCATCACGTCGTCTCCTTCACGCATCACCGACCCCAGAAGCCCTTAATGCTGCTGCCACCTGATCATCACTGACATCTGCCACTCTACTCAATTAGAACCGACACCTGCCAATTTGTATAGAGTCCTAGAGCTGTGCTCCGACCCAGAGATCGAGGAGTTGGCCTGGGACATAGCTGTAGGAGTACTTAACTGGTAGGATAGGGACTTGGTCGGTAGTCTTGATATTACCTACTTACTTGGATTACTTGCATAACCTCATCGTATTATTGCTCCATGTTTTGTTTTGTGTCTCTCAATCTAGTCTGCTTGTGTTTTGTGACTCTGTTTCGTATCGTGCCTGTTTTTGACCCTGTCTTGTCTTGTGTCCCATACTCATCTCGAATCTCTCACTTCGTACTTTTCTCTTCTTCTTTCTCTCTTTCGACTATTTTCTGGTTTAGCCCTGACTCGTGTTTCCTTTCCCCGTTATCAATTTTGACTTTTCTCTAGTTCCAGCCTTGTTTCTAGCAACACTCCAGACTCATTTATCTGTGTCTCTCTAAGTCCTGGTCTCACTCTATCTAATCTTGCCTCGCCTGCTTGGCTCAAGTTGTAGAGCCTGTAACCTTCCCCACCTCACTTCTTTTAATCAACTTTGTTCTCTGGACATATTCAGAACCCATGCGCACTTGCCCTCTGTTTTGTAGTTCACCCCAGAGATCCTTTAAACACTCATGCCCATCCCAGAGCATAGCGTTTTATTTCTGGAGCCCTCGTAGATCTCGGAATTGTACACCGGAGCTATTGTGTTTTCTTGTAAGGGTCTCGCCCAGTAGACTGAGCTCCCATGGTCAGCGGAACCTAACAGGCCTATAGTTGCTTGAAGAGCTTCAGTAATTCATAGATCACATAGTAAGAATAAAAGCAATAATAGCATAGAAGCTGAGGGTTGTGGACATGAAAATAGCAAAGCTGAGAATTAACGTTTTGAAACAGTACTAGGAGGATTATGAAAAGGTGTTAGCATAGTAAGAGTGCAACAATGTCCAAGAAGACAATCTTGTGCTGCTTCATTCTTTTAAGTTTCTTACTGACTGTACACAATCAAGTTTAGTTCCTAGCACCTGTGAAAATTTTTACTTTGTAATGTTGTATATAGATGAACTCTAGAGTTAGAAAATGTAGAATATTATCTTGAATTCGAAATAGTGTGAAGTAAAAAAAAGATAGCAAAAAAGTCTGTGTGTATAGTAAAAAAACATGATTTTAAAAAACTTAGAAAAAAAAAGACTTAGCAAATTTTACTATGTAGCAACTTGGAGTTTAAAAAAATGCTCAGTAAATCATCATAGTGGAATATCCTTGTGAAGAGTTGTGCAAAGCATCAAGCAGCAATCAAAGTTGCTAACACTGCATCTTGAAATAAAGTATTTGCATTGTAAAGTAAAAAACATAAGAGAAAAGAAAAAGAGTCAGTAAAAGAAAGAAAAAGGTTTAGTTTATCCTTGGCAACTTTAATTGGGTTAATGTAGCCTGGTCTAATCTACATGTGGTTTCTTGTTACTTAACAGATTGTCTTCAGCTTTAGAAGAAAATTATAGAAAGAAAAAAAGCTTATGTTTATTATATTCTAATGGTGCATCTTCTTGGAAAATTTTTTTGCTAAGAATGGCAGGCTGTGCTAGTTTTTTATTCTTTGTGTCACTGTCAAAATTGGTATCTGAACAGACATCTTCTGTTGCTATAATTTTACTTTGATATTCTTTATAAGCCAAAAGTTCTTTCTTTGTTAGTGATTGATAAAAGTCAATCAATATTGTAACACTAAGCATCCAACTAACTTTCTCCAAAGACAAACTCTGCAAGATTGTTTGTACAAACAATCTGACAGTAAGTGGCAACTTGAATGAGCAAAGATAACTTACCAAAGGGTGTAGAGTCAATTTTTTTCATGAAAATATGCTTTTTCTTTTTAAGAGAAAAAAATGTTGAAAAATGCTAGGTCAAGCTTTTGCAATTGAAGTGATGAGAAGAGCGTGCTAGCAAAGTACATTAAAGAAGTGTTGACTCTCATCATGGATCCAAGGGCTGATCCATTGTTTGTAACATCTGAAGCATCATTAGTAAAAATAGAGGAAATAATTGAAAAAAAGCTAAGTCTTGTTTTGTTGTATACTTCTGTAAGCCTGATAATTTTGTGGCATGCTATTGCTCAAAATGCCCATTGAGCATAGTTTGAAGCAGCTGCAAGTGTTCCAGGGTCATTGTTTAGGTGTGTAATAAGAAGATAATGAGTGAAAGGACCTTTTGTTGCTTTTTTTAGGAATTTTGGACTTGGCTATAACAAGAGAGATCATATGCAAGTATGGATTTACTGAACAATGATATATTATTTGATGAGTCAAGCATTTTTTCAAATTCTATAAAGTGACCAAGAGTCAATGTAAGAGCAACCTCTGGAAGCTATATCTTCCTCTGGATCTGGCTCACCAGCTAGCACCAAGGTATTACCAGTTTGCTTTTCTCTTTGTTCAACGATCGCTGATCTCCTAGTCTCTCCATGTAGCAATTACTCCCATTTCTTAGTGTGACCAGAGTGTGTTGGTAACAGTGCTTCTTTGTGCCCTAATTTGGTGATCCCTGTCTAATGGTATCCACATTGGATGGCTTGACCTACAAAGCCTTCTATTAAACCTAGGCCGGTGGTGGCTGCTCGGCGGCATTGAAACAATCCATGTGGTGTCTAGTGTGTTCAGGTGGATGCACTCAGCCAGGAGTTGAACCCCCGACCTCGCACTTGGGAGCCTAATAATTCCCTTAGGAGCATGATGGTGCCAGCTGAGCCACCATGCCCTTTGGTGAATAACAATAAGAGAGCAACTAAGGTGAATGACAAAGTGGATTCATTTCAAGAGCACACATAGTTGCCAAAGAGAGGAGTTAAAGCAAAGTGGTGCCATCTCAACAAAAACAGAAATAGTTGCCGCTGTAAAAACTGATGAGGAGATTAGTGGTGATTAGAGAGCAAGTGAGAACAAGCTGCTATATCAAAATAACTACACTAAGGTGCATAAGCAGGGTCCATCTCGCTGCAGAATAATTTGAGGCTCACTGTAGAGGTCAAGTCTACAATGTTGTTTGTCATCAATTTCTTGAAGGATGCATTTGTGGCCCTGAAGTGGCTCTGAAGTAGCTTTCCAAGTAGACTATACTGAAGGAATAAGCATGATCAATTCACTCCATGGGCATACAGTTTGCTAAGAGAACCCAGATCATGTCAGCATCACTAATGTTAGCCAACATGGCTTCATCAAACTGAGGAGTTATAGACTACACTGTAGTATATAATATTGGTTTGAATGGAGTACTTGAGTTAGCTGCATTGTAAGCCATTATAGCCTCATGGTATATCCTTGAACAAGCTATAACAAAGGCTAATAGCCTAGCAAAGCAACTTCTGGAGCATCCTTGAGGTGATACACCTCAAGTAATTGCATGCCTCATAAGTGTTCATAGATGAATATAGAACACAAAATCCATGGCAATGCCAAAAACTGCATTTTGCATCTCAGGTTGTGAAAAGTAAAGCATATTTTGTGCTAATCTATTGAATTCAAAGGCATGTTGGATTCTTTCAAAGTTATACTCAGCAAATGTGAACACAGGCTTGTTTCTCTGTCCCTTCTATTCTTTCCAAAATAGGCATGACTATCAGATTCATGTTTTAGTCATCAGAGTCAAGAAGTGGAAGGATCTACTCAAAATCAGAACTACACACTAATTTTATAGTGTGGTCTCTTCAAAGTTGGCTACAGTTTAAAAAAAATGTGCTGGGATTTGCAAAGGAAGTAGTATGCTTTGATACAAAGTAACATCACCTTCATCTTGTTCTTTGCAAGCTGTCACAACCTGCTAAGATAGGCAACAACAATAGATGACATGTGTTATATAATCAAAACATACTCCTGAAAATAACAATTTGTTTTCATTAAACTTTTTTTGTGCTGATGTGGCCTCTGAAACTTGTTTTTGAGATATCTAAGAAGAGATCCCAAAAGTCAAAGTTGAAATGTGTTTCAAATTTCAGAAGAAAAAATTATCACAAAAAAATTCTTTTTTTTTTTTACATTGTTTTTATGAATGCATTTCTGAGCATTTGGAATGTGTCAGGAGACTTTCTTTTTCAGAACCCTGAAGTTCTTTGGCAATCTCTGAAGATCTCTAAGATGCTTCCATGCTTTCTAAAAGATACTGTATAGCCATTTTCATGCCTCTGCCACCTACGCTAATGTACCATGCTGTGACAAAGAGATCCTTAAACTTGTTTTCTTTGGATTTCTCTCTGCCAGATTAGTTATTTCCTGTTGTACTATACTGTTTTGATAAACTTTGAATTTTTCTCTGTCAGTTGTGTGACTTAGCTGCAATCTCCAAAGATTGCCTTTATAGAGTGCAGTTGAAATTTTTAACGTCCATCATTTGGCTGCTTATATAATACATTATGTGATTCCACAAAGAGAAAAAAGTGCAAAAATATGAAGAAAGACATGTATTCAATGCATTATGCCTTAAAAATCCAAAGCAAATCGTGCTAGTGCTTAAAATCTTTTCAGCTATCAAATCTCTTCTTATAAACTTGGTATTAAAAATACACCAATCAAGGAAAAACACAATGTTGAACAAGACACTATCAACATTGTTGTTAACATTAGCAGCCTAGAAGAAGAGGATGAGAATGAAAGAGAAAACATCACAGAAATGTTTACCTTTGAGTATTTTACTAAAACTTTAAAAAAAAGCACATGAAACAGCAGCACTTGCAGAATGACAGAGACAAAACAGCAGGGACCTTACTATGGAAATTCAGATCAAACAAAACAACAGTATAATTAAATCAAAAAAGAAATAAGAAAAAGGAATATCACTCAGTTCTTGACTTTTTTATTCAACAAAGATTGAGTAAAGCAAAAGCAGTATGGGCAAATAAAAAGTATCATGGGCATTGCATGCTATCACCAACAATGCTGATAAAAGTTCAGCAGGCACAACTCACAATAAAGGCTCTCCTTGAATAAATTTAATTTTTTGAACCAAAGATTTGATTATTTTGGCATTTATATAATATAATTATATAAATGTGCTGCTTATTACTGTCGCCTATTTTATCTCCAGACTGACCCAGGACTTTTATGACAGGACCCATCAACTGCTAAACACACTAGACTCTGCACTACAATGGTTCTATGCCCCAGTTTAAAACTCCACTGATGACCTCAGCATGCTATGCCACTCATGCTGGCTATCACTACACCACCATCAATCATGCTTGGTCTCTATTATGCTACTGTTCATCATTCTGGTTACTCTTGCTACTGCCTATCAACCTGGCTATTCTCATGCCACTGCTCATCACCTGATTATCACACCACGGCACTGCTCAATTCTAGCTATTACCAGCATCAACCTCAAAACTATTTCTATCCTGATTAATCCCATCATGCTGGCTATCAGTCTCATCAATCACCACTGCTACTATCAGTCTGCCATCAGCTCAAACTAACATTATGCTCAATAGATTCTTAGGACTTTAATACAGTCTTGAATATTATACAATCACTTAGGACTAATTTCACTCATCCTGGATTATACTCTCTAGCTGTGTACTTAAAGAAAATAGTTAGTTGTGACAGTAGTCTCAATATTTGCAATAACCTCTATAAACTGTGTCATTAAATCATATTTTGTGTTTGCTGCTCTGTTCTCAAATTTGTGTTTGTATTTTCTTTTAATCTATTGGTTTTGATTATCTATTGTCCATGTATCTGAAACTTGTCTTGTTTTTTTTTTTGCTTTATTTTACTTCCTGGACTTCTCTGATACTCTTTCTTTATCTTTATTACTTTAACACTTGCCTTTGTTTACTTGCATCTATTTTTCTCTAAGTGTCCTCCAGCTCTCAGCCTTGTATTAGCTTTAAACTTATTTCTAGTTTCTTATAATTGCTTAGATTATACTTTGCTGTAAAATCTATACTTTGGACTAGAGTGTGGAAAAAATCTAGAAAACTCTGGTTACACAGTAACCAGAGTTATTGCTAGAAAAGAAAGTTGCCAGAAAAGAAAGTTCTCTGACATCATCCTCCCCCTCTTTTCTCTTTTTAGAGTGCAGTGTTTCATCATACAGGGTAGAAAAGCTTATGAATTGCACAATCATACTTGGAAATTGGATAGATGCCTCAAATAGCTTAAAGTGAATTGGAGTGTATCTGATGGAACTTGTGGACAAGTTTTGGTGCATAAATGTAGTTAGAAGATTTTTAGAAAATGTCCTCAATGCCATAGTCTTTTTACCTCATCTGTAGTTTGTGGCAGAATATATGACTGTCCAAAATCCTCTCCATCTCGTACTCTAGGTTATTCTTAGCAAGAATAAGCAATAGTGGCAGCGATGTGCGCTGGCCTAGTATTGGAGTTCTAGCTCCTGATTTATGTGCTTGATCTGACTATTGGACTGTGAATGGTAAACAGTGAAGGTATGAAGCTTGACTTGGAAAAGATAGTGGAGCTTCTAAGTAAACTCTGCTACAAACTGCAAGCCTTGATTAGATACATAGGCATCAATGAGACTGTAGAGCTTTTAGATGTTTTTCTAATACAAGTTAGCTGTATCCAATGCCAAGCAGGTTATGTAAGTGAGGATGAAATCAGCCCATTTACTACAAAGGTCTACTACAACTATGACCACATTGTATCCATATGCATCTGAGAGTTCTATGATGAAGTCTATGGAGGCTATGCTCTATTGTTTACAGGCATTGGGAGAGAGTGCAGTTGACTAGTTGAAATTAGGGTTTTGTTTAGAGGCAGAAGTTGCAGGTGCTGGTGTATGAGCCAATGTAACATGACATCTGCAGTCACCAGTAGTTTTAGGAGACAAGCTCCAGCAATTTTCATTGACTAGAGTGTCTAGCAATGCGAGAGTCATGGTGCTACTTGACAATATATCTCTAAAACTCTGAGTCATTTGGCATGTAGATGCAGCTTTGGAAAGTGAGGAGTCTGTTCTGGAGATTTTATTTGTCAGCATGTATAGACTTTGCACTAGAGGAGTGCCTAAAGCACAAGGCTAGTACAGCCTTAGCAATAGAGTCCTCATACACTCCTTCTCAGTTTCTCCAGCAAATGTTCCTGATGATGTTGACTTCATTCTCCTAGACCAATACTTTCTTGAGTGCGCAGATAGCAAATAACTCTGGATGCAAGAGGATGATGTTGTTGTCATCTCCTGCGCTGAAGCCATGGTCTGTGCATTGAGAGAAGGCATTAGGCTTTCTCATGCTCCTGCTTGGCTTGTAGTGTAGTATGAAGTCAAAGATTGGCAAAGTACAAGGACCATTGAGGCTACCAACAGTTCAGCTTCTTGGCAGCCTCAAAGTACTCTAGGTTCTTGTAAAGGCTTCACTCATCAGTGCATACCAACTTTGTGCTGGAAGGATGTCCAGAACACAGCTAGTGCAGCCTTTGTGATAGCATTCTTCTATGCCCCTTTTTGGTTTCCTCAATAGATACTTTCTTAAGTGCATGTATGACAAATAACTCTGGATGTAGAAGAATGATGTTGCCATTGCCCTCTGCATTCAAGCCATAGTCAGTATGTCAAGAAAAGGCATTGGGCTTCTCTATGTTCCTACCAAGCTTATAATGCAGCAAAAAGTCAAAGTTGGCAAAGTACAGAAACCATCAGGCTTGGCAACAATTGAGTTTCTTTGCTGTCTGGAAGTATTCCAGGTTCTTGTAGTCTATTCAGACTTCAAACTTATGCTAGGCCTCCTTCAGGAAGTAGTGCTACTTCTCCAAGGATTGGATGATTGCAAGCATCTCCTTATTGTAGATTTTGTAGTTCTATTCCATGGCATTGAAGCTTTTAGAGTAGAAAGCAATGGAGTGCCACTTACTATCCTTCTAAGACTGCTGAAACAGGACTGCATTGATTGCAAAGTTGAAGCTCTTGGTCTTGATGTAGAATGGCAGGTCATTGTTGGAGAAGAGGAGCACAGGCTTTAAGGTAACAGCAGATTTCAAAGCACCAAAGGCCTGCTGCTTTATGCCTTCTCAAGTTCATATAACATCCTTCTCAGTGAGGTCAAAGAGCAGGCATGCATGATAAAAGAAGTCCTGGATGAACTGCTAGTAAAAGTTGGTGGACCCCAGGAAAGCCTGTATTTTCTTCTTGTTTTGGGATTCTGATCATTGAGCAATGCTGATGTAGCTGTGGCTACAAGACTAGAACAATCTGGCATTATCACATAGTAGCTAGATTAGACCATAATATTGGATCCAATTAAATACATTGTGGATACAAGATGTTAGTCTTGTATAATCAAAAAGTGCACTATATTATTAGATACAGTAACTGCCTGTTACATACTCTCCTTTGAGACAAATAAATTAATTTAAAAAAGAGACTACCTAGAAAAACAGTACACTATATCATAAGATTGTAAGGAATAGATAGCAGTAACAGCTGCTCAATTAAATAGCATGCAGTGCATGTTAGTAATGAGCATAGGTGCAGCCACACCACTATTATCTAAGAGGTGCTCTTAGAGAGCACAATGTTAAAATGTAGCACTCACATCAATGTGCCAGAGTGGCATATGAGTTAACTTATGCATGCGGATCATATGTATGAACCAAGATATGGAGTGTGCTTAGCATGCCACTATAATATTGCAAGAATATAAAATAATAATAAAAAAATATATGGCTAAACTGCTGTGCAGTGTCAGCCAAGATTAATGAGTGCAAAACTCACATTTATTTTTATACAGAAAGTACTCCTTGATTACTCATTGGTTCTAAAGTTGCATCTGTCTCACTTATTATTGTCATATTGCCCAGTGCAATGTTAATCACTGGGTTGCTGGATTTCAATTCCTAAGGTGGTGGAATCTACTAGCCCTCTATAAGTTGATCTACCATATCAGTTTCAGTTGCGTTCTTTATTGTGTTTGAATATGAGGCAATAATGATTCTCTTTGGACATTTCTTGCCAACCATTCCACTGTGTAATGGCTGGGAGGGTGCCATAGATTGATAAGCACTGCAAGTGCTTGTTGTTTACTTCTCAGATGTCCAATAACATTGTAAGTGAATAGAACTGTTGTTTTAAATAAATCACACCATATATATAGGCATGGTCTATTTAGAACAACAGAATGTGGTTATGGGAGAGAACACATAGCATGTTGTTGTTGGAGAAGTTGTATACTTGATTGTTAAATACATGCACTTGTTAGATCCTGACTTTATCTCCATGCTAGGGATTAAATGAGTGGTCCAAGAATACTTCATTGTATAAGGCAATAGCCTTGCAGTACAGGCCCAACCACACTAACACAAGCACTAAGCAACTGACAATAGTAGTCTTTCCTGCACTGTTGATGCAAAGAGCATGATACAACACAAACTCAAAGAGGGTTCTCCAATGCATCTTAAATGCATAGTCAAACACAATGCCTTGCCAGGTATTCCCAAGGCCTGGACAGCTATAGACCAGTGCATACTGTACAAGTTGGTCCAGGTCAAACAGCTGGGCTGAGTCTAGAGCATGCATGATGTGCAATGCTGTCATACTATTGTTTTTAGTGCACAAGAAGCACAACAAAATATGTTGTTGTTTAACAAAGACCAAATTTTCTAGTTCTTGCATGGGGTTAACTAGATACTGATATACAGAATCAGTGTAAAACAACTTCATTGTTTGGTTGTATAGCACTTCTTTAGTGTGTTGAGCAAACAATTGAAGTTCAGTAATAAATATATATGCAACTGCTTGATTGTTTGTTAATGTAATATTTGTAGAGCTGTTCCAGCTCATAAGAGGTGTGGAAGAAGCCCTACAGAGCAAACTTGTAGACCATAGTCTTATGCATAGTTGTCAAAGGATATGATATCCACCTCAGATAATGACCTCATAAAACAGTATATCTTATGTTTATCTTAAACTTCAATTTATTTTACTTTTATTTATGACATACTGACTATAACTTTACATTATATGTCTCATTTCTATGAGGGTATTTAATAATGAGTTTTCCCTGAAGTTTGAGTCATTCTTAAACAACTTTGGAAACTTTACAATTTGCAAAGTTCAATAGGACTAACTATCATGTATAGGCTGACAATATGAAGACAGCCTTACAAGCTATGGGTCTGATCCACAATGCTATTGAGTATATGCAATGCAAGTCAATCATAGACCTTGAAAGCTCAAAAGACATCTGAGATTATTTACAGCAGAATTATATTGACCAACAAAGTGGCATCAATGTCCATTACTATTACTAGCAATTGTATGTGAAGAAATGAGATGGTAACACTTTCTTCACTGATCACCTTGACTTCTATTTAAATATATGCCATCGTTTCATTGAAGCTGGTTACAAGGTTGATGATAATACCACAATCAACGCCGTACTTTTTTCTTTGCTGCGCTCTCCTACTTGGGAAGTGATTAAACAGAATTTATTATTCCATGGAACTTCTCTAACACTCAAAAACGTAACTGCAGAGTTACTATCTGTATTTGACAGAATATCCCTTAAAAAAAATGTCACGACCTACTAACTCTTTATCCAACTCCGCCTCAAAACCACCCCTGGAAGTTCCAGAGAACAACTCCTCCACCAATTCCACAACCCTAGACTGATTCCCACCAGTGATCTTACTTCCACAACCATCACTAACGCTACCGTCAATTACCCCAGCTATTAATTCCCATCATCCTGGCCATCACTGAGCGCTTCCAAGAAGTCACATAAGCCCTCTGGACATCACTGACATTGTTGGCCCCCTCTGACAATCATGCCATTACATGCATCACCTAGCCATCATGTTGCCTCCCTCACTACTGCCCTTAGAAGCCTCTGATACCGCTGCTACCTGATCGCCATTGATACCCGCCACTCTATTGATTGGAACCGATATTTGCCAACTTGTATAGAGTCCCAGAGCTGCACTCAGATCCAGAGATCAAGGACTTAGTCTGGGACATATCCACAAAAGTACTTAAGGGGTAGGATGGGGACTTAGTTAGTAGTCTTGATATTGCATACATACACCCGTATAGTTTGCTCCAGTATTTTGTTTTGTGTTCCTTGAATCTATTTTTGCTTGTGTTCTGTGAACTTCTACCTCGTATTGTGCCTGTTTAACTCTGTCTTGTCTTGCATTTTGTACTTGTCCCAATTCTCTTGCCTCGTACTCTCTCTCTCTCCCTCTCCCTCTTGCAACTCTTTTTTGGTTTAGTCTTGACTCATGTTCCCCTTCCTGTTTACAGTTCCAACTCTTCTTCAGTCTCGGTCTCATTTTTAACTGCACTCTAAATTCATTTATTTGTATCTTTCTAAAACCTGGTCCAACTCTTTTTAATTTTGCCTCGCCTGCTTAGCACAAACTATAGAGCCCATAACTTCTCTAGTCTCACTCCTTCTAATTGACATTGCTTTTGAACTTGCTCAAAATCTCCTGCACTTGCCTTATGTCTCGTGGTTTGCCTCAAAGATTCTCTTTAAATGCTTGCATTTGTCCCAGAGCATAGCGTTTCACCTCCAAAGCCCTTGTAGATCCCAGAATTGTATGCCGGAGCTATTGTGTCTCCTTGTAAGGGCCTTGTTCAGTAGACTGAGCCTCTATGGTCAGTAGAACCTAACATAATATCAAGACTCCTCCTTTACTGATTCTTGATGGCTACATACACCCAAACCTACCCATGAACTACCAAACCAACACCTATGGATGCCCTATATATGATCCCAACTACGTCATCAGCACCCTCTGCCCTTTATATCCGCCTCTAACCAATGAACTCTATCCCCCTCACATATGGGCACAAGAGCAAGACAGCGGATATGTTAGACCCTTGATTAGCCAGAACCTACCCCCACACTGGCAACTCAGCACCCAGGCAACCGCAGGATTCTACTCCTGGGTATTACCTAGCAGGCTACCTGATATGCCACTTCATAGATAGACCCAACCTGCCATCTTCAGAGCCGGACCAGGATACCCCTATGGCTACTCCACTCCACTACCCTCTACAGAATCCTGACCCTTCTAGCAATGGCCCATGGCAGCCTCATCTGTTCGTACATCCTCATTGCCCATAGCACTCCACCAAAGAAGCAACGCTTATATCCAGGAACAGAACAAAATACTACGTGCCCTCTGCATCTCTTTGGAAGAATTTGCCCATCAGACTTGCAAACTTCTCTTTGGCTTAGGACAGTACAAGGGCCCAGCGTCCCCAGAAGAATAGGCTCACCACTTTTTGGAATTTCATGATCAATATGCAAAAAGTAAGATCCCAGAGATGGCTAAAATTGTTCTACAATAGAATGCTGCTCAGAGGAACAAGCTTCATGACCTTGTTGACAAAATCCACACGTCTAACCCACAACGTTTTGAAGATCCTGTGGACTTGGCTCAATTCTTCCACATATAGCGAGAGCCTCGGCACCTGTCTTGGAAGGCCTCCAAGCCCCACATAACTAGGACGGCCTCAACACCGCCTCTGCTACCCTATGGTCCTTGAACCCTGAAAAAGGACTGTTCAACTAGCTCACTGCCTGCAATGTAGGTCTCTCTGCCTGTCTTTGCACTCACTCTGTTCCTAGCGCTTTCTGGACTTGGGGCCAAACTACTTGGACTAACTCCAGGATGACCCAACAACCCCTAGCACTCCCAACAAATGATGACAATGAAACTGTGTGCTACGTGGATGATCAGAACACTCAGAGTAACCCCGCTCCTTCCCAGCAGCCCCAGAAGAACATTCTCTCTTTCCAGCATGACTGACTCCCACATTTTGACCTATGACAGCCCCCCAACCAGAGCATCAGCCCCACTTCCTGGAGAAAGAGGCTCGGAACCCTGCAATATAGGACAAGGATTCCTCTTAACTCTGGCCCTCTCCAATCCTTGCGTGACTCCAGACCCCTGGACTCTCATCCCTGCAATGGATACCAGAATCCCTTTCTAGAGATAGTGGACTCTCAAGAGGCTGGAGCCCTATGCTGAACGCTTTTTTGCCACCATAGAGCAGACACTATCACTATTACTACTACAACACCAGACCCCCATGCAATTAAAACCTCCAGAATGACACGTGCAACGCTTTTGCCCATGAAAGGAAGTTGGACATCCAAAAGCCTGAGTTTTTTACTGGTCATGACCCTTGTAAATGGTGCACTTACCTCACTCAGTATCTCAACATGTTCTAGGCTAAACTCTTCACCTTTCAACTTGAAAGCATGTGTGTGACCTTCACTGTGTCCTACTTATAGAAAATTGCCTTCGACCACTACACTGCCCTCCTTTGGTTTGACTCCTACAGCCCAGTACTCTCTGACTGGCAAGCCTTTGTCATGGAATTCTTGAGCAAGTTTGGGGTATTTGACACAGTAGCTAAGACCAAGGACAACCTGTTCAACCTCCAAATGTGCCCTGAAGAACGTTTCACAATCTTCATCATACGTTTTGAAAAGGAAGCTTATAAGACAGACTGGAATTACAACACTCTCCGGTATGCTCTCTAGCACACTCTACCACAATGCATCAAGGACATCCTCCACCTGGCACCCAAGCAAGCCGACTACACCAGATACAAGGCCCTAGTCACGCAGATTGACCAATGGTATTAGGAAGACCAAAGCGAGTACAGCACCAACTGAAGCCAATAAAGCACTTCTAGAGGTCAGAACTGGCAAGGGGGTACCACAAATAATACCATTAATTGACCCACTAACACTTCCCAACCCCTGCCGCCCTTGGAGCTTGTTCCTTGTACAACCAGAACCCGCCTCTGAATAACTAACCTCCTAGACCTTGCTCCTTTGCTCAGCTTAATGCCAACAACACCATCAAGGCACCTGAGCTGCCCCCTGACAACCAGACGACTCTGGAACCCTCTGACGCTGACTCTGAAGCATCTGAAGACAAGGAGGCATTATGCGCTAATTGTTTCTGAAACTCCAATAGGCCCTGGATTGACGTATTCAAAGATGTACAGGAGTGCCATTAGAAGGAAAGAGTATGTATATTGTGTGGAGAACCCAGACATTTCATTGGTGAATGTCCTAAACAGAAAGCTCTATGCCATGCTGTATGGACACTGGGAGGAGATGACTCAGACTTCCAATTCTTGAAAAACAACCCCGCAATTTAGTCTCAGAAAATGCACTAAATTGTGATGACAACTCTGACATCTTCTCCACTCCAGTCTCTCACCTCTGTACAGCACTCACATCACAGGACACCCACTCAGCTCACTTCTCCTTCTACTCCTTGCAATCCTTCCTCCTCTACACTACTATTGCTTCCTCTAACAAACCTGTAAACATCCTTATTAATAGTGGCACCACCGATAACTTCATCGACAAAGCATGGGCTGCTCATGCCCCTAGACTAGCACAACGTCTCCCAGTCTCCATACGACTCCGACTCTTTGACAGAAACTCCTTCTCTGCCGGCGACATCACCTACTTTGTTTGACTCCTCATCACATTTACCAATGGCCAGCGGCAAGAACTCTGTCTCCTGGTTACCAAACTCCATGTGTCTGCACCTCTGATTCTGGGACTTCCATGGCTTTGCAGTACAAATTCCCAAATCAATTGGCAGGCACCTTGATCATGGTAGTACTCTTAAAAAGGCCCCTATGTTGTTTGACATCTTTGTAACTCTCCACCTCCTGAAGGCTCCAACCACCCTCGAAGTAGAAGCCCCAATGTCGGAGCAACTCACTTCATGTTCTGTTTGGTTCTTCATCATTAACGTATGACTTGGAGATGCTCCAAAGCCCCTCTTTGCCCTCATTGACAATGGAGCCACTGAAACATTCATCAGTAATTGCCTCACACTCTCTCATCAAAAGCTCAATCACCCTCTTGAACTCCAGCTCTTTGATAGTTATCCCATGCCCTCAGGTTCCATCACTAATACTCATTCTAACACCCTCATCCTCAACAACAACTTGAAGTTCCTCATCAATTTTCTCATCATGCAACTTCATGAGTCAACCCCCATTGTCCTAGAACTGCCCTGGCTTTGTGATACCAACTCTGACATCGACTGGAGCTCTCTCACAATGACGTTCCCTTGTCCCAGAGTAGAACTTGCCACTGCCATATCCCTCAAGTTGCAGCTCTACAATGACAACGCTCTTACCTCGGATGACTCTCAAAGCACTGACACCCCCTGCGCAACATCCAGAAGTGCTCCTTCATTCTCCCCTCCAACATTTCCCACAACAAATACAAGGGACCAAATTACCTTGCCCAAAATCATTGGAAGCCAACCCTGCCACCTCTGGAGGACATGAATTTGACCCCCACCAACTCTGGCGCCTTTGACATCAAAATCATCAGCGCAGTCCTCTTTGCACGCATACTTCAGGAAGGTGCTCAGGCATACCAGCTCCACATCACGCCCACTCTCCCGGAGGAACATCTAAGGGCCGAGGCCAACCCTCTGGAGGCATGCTCAGAGGAGAACATACTATGCAAAGTAATTCCTCCAGAATATCATGAGTTTGCTGATGTATTCTCCAAGGGCAGCACTCAGAAGCTCCCTCTTCATTGGTCTTATGATCACAAAATTAACCTCAAAGAAGGCACATCACCTCTCTTTGGACGAGTTTACAACATGTCAGAGGTTAAACTCCAAGCCCTCAAGGATCACCTCAATGAAATGCTCAGCAAAAGTTTCATCTGCCCCTCTATCTCTGCCGCCGAAGCTCTGGTCCTATTTGTCAAGAAGAAAGATGGCTCTTTCTGCCTCTATGTCAACTATTGGGGACTCAACAAGGCTATAAAGAAGAATTGGTACCCCTTGCTCCTCATTGGAGACCTTGTCAACCAACTCCGGAGTACCAAGATCTACACCAAAATTGACTTATGTTCTGGCTACAACAACATCTGTATAGCTCCAGAACATGAGTAGAAAACGGCGTTCTGAACTCAGTATAGTCTCTTTGAATACTTGGTTACGCCTTTTGGAATGACTAACTCCCCCACCACATTCCAATACTTCATGAACGACATCTTCCACAACATAAACAACGTGTTCATCATTGTATACCTGGACATTCTCGTTTACTTGAACTCACTGGAAAAACACTGGGACTATGTCCGCTGTGTTCTCACTCACCTCTGGGAACACCACCTCCATGCCAAACCCAAAAAATGCTCCTTCCACACCACCAAAGTCAAGTACCTTGGCATCATAGTAACTCCGGACGGAGTTTGTATGGACCTTGGCAAGGTCGATGCTATTCTAAACTGGCCCACCCCTCAAAATGTCAAGGAAGTACAGTCTTTCCTGGGTTTTGCTAACTTCTACTGGAGATTCATAGACAACTATCTGGAATCACAAAACCTGAACTAACTCACCCAAAAGGACATCCCCTGGGCCTAGGACAGTAAGTGCCAAAGTGTCTTTCAACTCCTCAAGGAAGCCTTTACAACTGCTCCAGTGCTCCAACATTTCAATCCAGAACTCTTCGTCGTACTTGAATGCAACGCCTCTGATTATGCCATTGCCAGAATCATCTCACAGATGGACTCCAACACCCAGGACCTTTGACTTGTTGCCTTTTACACATGCTCTATGATCGACACTAAACTAAACTACAACATCTATGACAAGGAGCTACTAGTGATCATAGAAGCCTTCAAACAGTGGTAAGCCTATCTCGAGGGAGCTGTAAGGAGATGCTCTATCATAGAAAGCCAGGCAGATGCATCAACCACTCAAGCCTACTACCAAGTGGGGCAAGTGTCGAGCAAGCACAGTGACAAGGAACTGGCAGGCAAGAAGGCAGACCACTGACAAGGAGTGAAGCAGGAGGACGAGAGTAAAAGGCAAGGTCATCACTAAAGAGCTTACAGTAATGCTAATGTATAGACCCAGAAGCAATGCTATTGCTAGAACTGGGGATATTCCATCCACCAGTCCTACTTATATACTACATTGGATACACTATGACTACGGTGTATTAACTAATAGAGCCAATATGTACTAAGCACTAATGAGTAAGCAACAGTCAGCATGAGTAAGCCAGCCAATGGCATAAAGGCCTGCTGGCAAGTAGAGTGGGTCTGAAGACTAGCTGACCTGCCAGATCTCGATGCCAAGACAGGAATGGAGCAAGATAAGGCCAGAGCAGTCTGGATGGTGGCTAGATGTGGGTACCAACATCAACACAGACTAAGCAAGGCTAGGGTGGATGGTCCAAGGACCTATCTCCTGACAGGAGCCTGGCACTGCATCCAAGTCTATTTGGACCACAACAATCTGCAGTATTTCACTACAACAAAGCAGCTCAGTCGATGACAAGCCTAGTGGTCAGAAATACTTTCTGAATATGACTTTACTATTTATTACTGCTTTGGAAGACTCAGAGCCAAGCCCGATGCCCTTACTCAAAGGCCTGACATTTACTCCAAGAAGGTCTTCAAGGCAGATCAGAACTCATTCAACTACTGCGTGGTAATTTCTTCCAAACATCTAAATGCAGTGCTAATCATGAATGAGAAAGAAATTCTGAGTCAAATCCAAAAAGTCCCCTGTGATGAGTTTTTCATCCAACACAACCCCCAGAACTCTAGCCCCGAGGACCCATCACACAACAACACCTACACTCTATCTCCAGATCAACAAATCCTCCTCTGGAATGGCTTCATATATGTTCCTGATCACGTGAAGTTACAACTTGACATCCTTCAACAGCATCATGATCACAAGCTTTAAGGACATCTGGGCATACGTAAAACTCTCCAATTATTCACCAGGACTTACTTTTGGCCAGGGATTTGTTGAGACGTCACACGCTACATCAGATCATGCAAGCTTTGTCTCCAGGCCAAAGTTTCTTGCCACCACCCCTACAGCCTATTATGATCCCTCTCCATTGGACAAAGACCCTGGTCTTTGATTTCCATGAACCACATTGTTGAGCTCCTGGAGTCCAAAGGCTTCAATGCAATCTTGGTAGTGGTATATAAAATAACCAAACAGGCTGTCTTCCTACCCTGTCACACCACTGACATGGCTCCAGAGTTTGCCAAACTATTCCTAGAGCATGTCTTTGCAAAGCACAAACTCCCAGACAACATCGTATCTGACTGAGGCCCCTTATTTGTCTCAAAATTCTAGACCTTGCTCTGCAAGGCCCTTGACATCCAAGTCCAACTCTCGACCACCTACTACCTGGAGACTGATGAGCAGACTGAGCAAGTGAACCAGACGTTGGAACAGTACCTCTATCTCTACGTCAACTACCTCCAGAATGACTGGCGTGCAGAGCTACTTCTTGCTAAGTTCACTTATAATAATACTCCTCATTCTACCATCAGAGTCTCACCTTTCTTTGCCAACAAAGGTTACCACTCCCAGCTCACTATCTCTCTCTGAGACATCCCTTCCCATGTCATCCACAAAGTCACCAAAGACCTCTGGTTGCTCCACCAATTTCTCTGAGAAGAAGTTGACATCACCAACAAGGCCTATGCAAAGCACGCCAACTCCAAACAAGAAAACACCCCTAACTGGACCTCTAGCACCATGATTTAGCTTGACTGGCGCAATCTACACCCTCCTTGAAGCTGAATCACAAACAATTTGGTTCCTTCAAAATCTTCTAGAAGATTTCAACCCACGCCTACAAACTTGACCTTCTCCCAGGCATGAAGGGCCTCCACCCCGTGTTCCATGTTCAACTCCTCAAGAAGCACATCTCCAACCCATTCCTTGGACAACATCCTGACTGACCTCCACTCTTCAAAGTCAAGGACAAGTACCACTACAAAGTAGGCAACATCCTCGACTCCAAAAAACTACAAGGCCGCATCCACTACCTGGTTCAATGAAAGGGATATGGCCCCAAGAACAACACCTGGGAATCCCAACAAAACTTGGAAGGAGTCCCCAACATACTCCAAGAGTTCCACCATCGACACCCTAGCAAGCCCCTAGACCCCCAGGACTAGGAATCCATAGACGGCATCAGTGGGCTTAACCTCTGCTTCTGGATTCATGAGGAATTCAACTCCTACCTAGTTTATGTGTTCTCATTTCCACTCTCTTCCTCACTCCTCCTACTCATATTCATGCAGAAGGGGACCATCAAAAAATACACATTTCAACAAAAAAACAACTATGTACAAGGGAGCATAGCAGGGGCAAGTCCAAGACTCTTTCTCTTTACTCCAATCCCTCCACGATTCACAACTCCTTTATTTTCTCCACCAGCCCTGCCATAACCTCCTCCATGCTTAGCAACATCTCCTCTACGTCTCCCACTATCTCTATTCACAACCCTGGTTCCAACACGTTCCTCTGGCGGTGCATAGCTAGTAGTCTTGTCAGCTGCCCCACCCCCAGCCAAATCTCTGGCAGACTCTCCTGCCTAGCCCTGTAAAGGGACGCTCTATCGTGGAAAGCCAAGCAGACGCATCAACCACTCAAGTCGACCACCAAGTGGGGCGAGTGTTGAGCAAGCACAGTGATAAGCAACTGGCAGGCAAGAAGGCAGGCCACCGACAAGGGGTGGAGCAGGAGGGCAAGAGCAGAAGGCAAGGTCATCATTGAGGAACTCACAGTTATGCTAATGTGTAGACCCAGAAGCAATGCTATTGCTAGGACTGGGGATATTCCATTCACCAGTCCTACTTATATACTACATTGGATACACTATGACTACGGTATATTGATTAATAGGGCCAGTATGTACTAAGCACTAATGAGTAAGCAACAGTCAGCATGAGTAAGCCAGCCAATGGCATAAAGGCCTGCCAGCAAGTAGAGTGGGTCCAAAGACCAGCTGACCTGCCAGGTGTCAATGCCAAGACAGGGATGGAGCAGGATAGGGTTGGAGCAGTCTGGATGGTGGCTAAATGTGAGTGCCAACGTCAACACAGACTAAGCAAGGCTAGGGTGGACAGTCCAAGGACCTGTCCCCTAACAAGCCCTGCCTAGTCCCTCCTGCATGAATGCCACTACCAACGTAGCCCTGTCCAGGAGCAAGCAATGCTTCTAGGCCCATCTTATAAACTAAGTAAAATCAGTCAAGGAAAGGATCAAAAACATGAAAAGATGTATGAAGAGACACCTGCATCACCGCCAGCTCTTGTGTCAACCACTCCTGGCAATGCTCCCCCTCTCCCTGCAAGACTTGCAACCACCAAGCCAACTCCTGGATCTCCTCTGCCGATGGAACTTTGTAGGCAGGCACCCTTAGCCAACTTCGCAACTTCTTAACCTTGTCCTCAAACGCCTCCTGCTGCTAGAGAGCCTCCTTGTGCAACCTCTTGGACTTCCACTACCCCTGCACAGCTTCATCCCACTCCTCCTTAGCTTGCTATGCCTCCTTTTGCAGACCCTGGACCTACTCTCTCACCACCTCCTCTTGCACTATTGCTTGCCGCTGCACTTCTTTCAGCTCTCAGCGCAACTCCGCATGTGCATCTTGAATCCTTCAAAGACATGCCACGCTCAACAAAAAGGTCTTGATGGGCTGCCCCAACATTGGAAAGAAGACATAAGAAGACTCCGCCTCTGGCAAACTCCATGCCCACTTGGAGGCCGACTGCGGTGTACACTCTGGGAAAGCTTGGCACTTCCTTTTATTGTGGCAAGGAGGCTCTGGAACTTCCACAGACTCTACTGCCACCCACTCCTCACTCTCTGACAGCTCTAGCATGTGCACTCAAGGTGGAGTCCTGAAATGTGCTAAGGTCCATGCCAAGCTTCACCTCTGCTCCTAGGCCATACATTGTACTCACCACAGCTGGGTCATAGAGTACCGCTCATGGTTTGAGTGGCATGCCTTGCACATTGACAAATTGTGCCAGGACCCCTCCTCCAGACTCATGAACAAGCAATCCACCCTTTGACGCTCACAATGATAGCACTGCAGGAAATCACTTATGGTCAGGAATGGAGAACCAAGAGACTCACCAGGCCATTCACCTGGCACTAGAATAGAGGAGCAGCTCCCTAGGGACAAGTCTGCACTGCTGCAAATTGCTCTGGAGACACACTCTCCTCCGGCATGTGATCTGAGGGAGAGACCACACTCAACTGGTCAGGAGCAAGGGAGGGACGAGCAGTACAGGTCGATGAGGGGAGTAAGGTGCAACATGAAGGAGGAATGAGAGAAAAGACAAGTCGAATTTTTTTCCCTTTTCTCTCTTTTTGGAGATCATTGAGGGGCTTCTGAATTGACTTCTAAGGCACATCAGGACTTTTTTTTGCACAAAGAAGCCAAGCTTGTACCCACAATTGGCCCATGCCTCGAAGGGTCTTGGCGCTGAGAAGGGGGTGATGTCACAACTTGCCAACTCCGCATCCAACTCTGGACCTCAAAACCACCCTCAGAGGTCTCAGAAAACAACTCCTCCACTAGTCCCACAGCCCCAGACCAATTTCCGCTAGTGATCTCACTTCCACAACCATCACTAACGCCATTGTCAATCACCCTGGCTATTGATTTCCATCATTCCAGCCATCACTAAGCGCTCCTAAGAAGTTATGCAAGCTCTCTGGACATCACCAACCCTTCTCAGACATTGCCAGCCTCCTCTAGCAATCACGCCATCATATGCATCACCTGGCTATCATGTTGCCTTCCTCACGCATCACCACCCTTAGAAGCCTCTGACGCCGCTGCTACCTGATTGCCACTAACACCCACCACTCTATCGATTGGAACCAACATTTGCCAACTCATATAGAGTCCCGGAGCTGCACTCAGACCCAGAGATCGAGGACTTGGTCCAGGACATATACATGGGAGTACTTAAGGGGTAGGATGGGGACTTAGTCGGTAGTCTTGATATTGCATACACACACCTGTATAGTTTGCTCTAGTATTTTGTTTCATGTTCCTTGAATCTATCTTTGCTTGTATTCCGTGAACTTCTACTTTGTATCATGCCCATTTAACTCTGTTTTGTCTCGCATTTTGTACTCATCTCAATTCTCTCACCTCGTACTCTCTCTCCCTCTCCCTCTCCCTTTTACAATTCTTTCCTGGTTTAGTCTCGACTTGTATTCTCCTTCCTGTTTACAGTTTCAACTCTTCTCTAGTCTCGGTCTCATTCTTAACTGCACTCTGGATTTATTTATTTGTATTTCTCTAAAACCCAGTCCAACTCTTTCTGTAACAGACTCATAGCCGTAGAGCCCTGCTCTCCTCAAAAGTAGTAATAATTATTATTCAATAAATATATATATATATATCTTAATTAAATAATTAATAGCATGTAATCCTGTATGGCTGCCTTAGGTAAGGCAGCCAATTTTACTGTCATACGTAGTACTAGAATCACACACCGATCTGGTTCTGCTGTGTGACCGTAAGGCTTTGCAATTATTCTTGACAACGTTTCACTTTTTTGAACCTTTTGGGTTCAATTTGAAGTGCTACAAGCAATTAATTGTGATTCTAGACTGTCAGTCTAGAGAACCTTGCGAACAAAAGCGAATAGTGCATCAATTCCTTGACGCACGCACCCGAACCCACTTTCTACATATAACATTAATTGAATGGATACCAATCACCCAATGGAGCCAACGTGCAATGGTGAGACCATTGACCAGTCACTAGCATACCCGATAGTTGTATTGAAAGACCTGGTTCATCCCAGGTTAGAGTTCACTGAGGCTACAATGGAGGAGCCCCTCCAGCAGCCTCAAGAAATGCCAGGAGGAGCTCTGTGGAGTGAAGCGTAACCCACTGCTGCACCCAGCAGTGCAGCAAAGTCAGGAGTAGTCTGAGAGACCCCAGAACAGAACACTGGGAGAGACAATGCTCCCTATATGCAGCCCGAAAGGCCAGAGAAATTGCCTCAGGCCTGGAGTAGTGTACAAGGACCTTCTGAAGGTTGCAGACCTTTGTTGTACTTCCTGGGGAAGACGCAACAATCAGAGACAGGCAGTTGGAGAGTCCCAACTAAATCCACTCTGTTGACACAGCAATAGCAAGAAGATGTCGCACCTCAGAGTACTACTGTCCTTGAGCAAAAAACTTCTGTAGTGCATCGGAAAGACAAAACTTCTGATGATGAGAAAGGTGGATGCATCGAGTCCACCTTGCAGGTGCAGTGCATGATGCTCTGGAACAGGTATCTTTCCATCACAAAGGATACAATGTGAGCGAGGTTAGGACTGTATGTATTAAAGCATATACAATTAATACAGGCCCGAGGTGAACATGTACCTCCGGTAGATACAATCAAATATATATTCAAATCTTGGAGCTCAAGGCGCACGCCTACATTTACTGGAAAGCAATTTGAGGCTCAGCAGCCTTGACGCCAAACAGCACAAACCTGGTGCCGAATATTCTGGTCAAAGCGCAGCCTGTGCTTTCTCCACATCTGGAGGAAGCAATAAGCAACATATACGCTCCCCAGCAACAGGGGAGGACAAAAAAAACAATTTGCAGCGAGATTTGCTGCAGCTCAGCACCAACAGATCTTCAGAGGTCACCAAGGATGACCTCTGTCAACAGTTGAATTGCTATCTACCATCCCAGTGTTAGAGTCACGATGTGGATGCAGAGGAAGTGAATTCTCCACAAGTCAAACATGAGTTAGTGGAGAAACCTCCACTAAACAACAGAGTGCCACTGGCGGAGAAGTTTGCTGAGAGAGTAGCATATCAGTGGATGCGCAACTAAGACCTGAATCACCAGGGATACTCCTGGATTGACAATCAGGGTATCATGTTTGATGGGGTAATGCCCATTGACAAGATGCAAAGGCAATATGTCCAAAGGACAGGCCAGCCAGATAGTGGGAGTGGTAACCCTCCCACTGCACCATCAAGTCAGATTCCTGATTGACAGGGATCAAAGGACCAAGGTGGACGAAACGCTCCACCTCACTGGAATGATACAGGGAGACATTATACAGATCAGCAACCTGTACAAGCATTCTCCATGGTACCTCCTGCTGAGGGCAGGAATAAAACGCCTAGACTGACTGAGGCAACAAAGATGTATCATGAAAATATGCACCAGTGCCTCAGTAGTATTATTGACAATGCTGTAGGCATAGCGTTACGCCTACCAGAGGGAATAAAACTGTGGAAAGTGGAATCAAAACATATTCACCTGTATCGAGGTGAATCCAAGTTCAGCAACTTGGAGAACTGGACAATGGATGTGTGCAACCATCTGGCAGCTTGTCAGTATAATGGTAATCGTCTGGATCAAGAACAAGTCTTTATTCTCCCCAAGTTCTTGGAAGGACAAGCCAAGAACTGGTTCCGACATCATGTCTTGCACTACAATTGTGCAAGACAGCAATGGACATTCAAGGATTAATCCTTGGACTATACAATTGGTTTGTGAGTGCATCCACTATGCAGGATGCACAGGAGTTCATCGTGACCTCCTATAACAAGAAGCTTGGAGTTCAAGGTTTCTACAAAACCTTGATAGACCATGCACAGAACATGTCAATTTACCCAGACAACTGGGTAATGATAGAGACATTCCTGCGTGGAATACCCAATGCAATGAGAGAATCTCTCATCTGCAATGATGAGCTCTTGCCCAAAGTCAATACAGTGGAGGAATTCATAGTGCATGCATTGCGCTACGAGCAAGCCCACAAGATTGCAAAACACTTTGAGCTGCACTGCTCAAAGACGTGCCTGACGAAAAGACCAGAACCTCAGAAGGTAGGCACCTTCTGGGCACGTCGAAAGGAGATGATCAGAAATACGAACCCTTGGTTTGTGGTCAGATCAGCACCAGGCCAGGAGCAACGCTTCTGGAGTGACTGCCCATTGAATATATAGGACCAACCAGTGCAGGACCCCCAGCAAGGGCCACACCAAGATGGTGATCGTGCAAAGCAGGCTGTTAACGTTGTCAAGACGTCAAATGGGCCTTCAAGAGTGGAAGCAGGTTGCCCCTTTGCAGCAAACACATGCTTTAAGTGTGAACACCCTGGACATTACACTAACAAATGTCCAGGTGGTGGTGGAAGACCAATGGCCAAGCCACATGCATATGTATGCATGGCACACACAGCTATCCCTGATAAAGAAAGGGTAGACTCAGGGAATGAACCTGATGTTGAGGATGATGAGGTAGAGAACCTCAACAATGAAGCGCCAGAGGCTGGGAATGCCTCTGAATCAGAAGAGTTGTCGAATAATGAGTACGTCAAGGTCGACGTATACGACAACGATTACTATGCCTGGGAGTTGGATTCAGAGTTCATGGGAGCTCTGACAGACTACTCGGCGAGTGCACTTGATTGACCAATTGGGGTAGCCAATGTGAAGGTGTATAAGGTGCACCTTTGCAAGGTGCCAGAGAAGCTAGCAAGGCCAGCGCTGAAGCATGAGAACAAAGAGTGCCTTGCATTGTATATTGAAGTCAACGGCCACAAGACGTGAACCTTGTGGGACTCAGGAAGCACCACAACTGGGGTGACACCTCAGTTCTGTCAGGTGCATGATGTATATGTGAGTGAGCTGAAGGAACCACTCGTCCTTCAGCTAGGCACTGTGGGCAGCTGAGCTGCAGTTCAGTTCGGTACACAGACGACAATTGCCTGTGCAAAATTGAAGTCCAAGGAATACTTGGACGTAGTGAACTTTGATCGCTATGACATGTTTATAAGTACGCCCTATATGCAGAAGCATAATGTTCTTCTTGATTTCAAGAAGAATGAGATCATAGTGGATGGCAATGCCATCCCCGCCGTATGAGTGACCGTGGATAATGGCAATGGACGACTCCATCGACATCGCACCACGGAGAAGAAGTTGCTAGTCAGACAGAACTAACTAGATGGTGGCAGAAAAGCACCCACCGTAGAAGATGGAGAGGATGAGGAGCAAGCTTGTGTGAGCTTGCCAGCAGATAGTCCAGCACTGATGGTGCTGGAAAGCAAGGCTTTAGAGTACAAGCATACTCTGAAGAGGGAAGAAGGCCCCAAGAAGAAGTGTAGAAAGTCTGAGGATAAGAGGCCTCAGTGCACATCAAGCATAGAATGCCAGCCGATGTTGTCAAAAATCAAGGTCGAGGACCTTGTGTCAAACGATGAGTGGGAGGACGAGACATCCTCCACATGCACAAATAGATCAATCTGGGACCAACCTGTACGTCATCCCATGTTTGAGTGGGCATTCAATCCACAAATGCTTGCCAAGTGGAATGAACTCATGGCGTCAATATATGCGTGGAATGAACCACACTGGACACCAAGAAAAGAACTGTATTGTCAAGCTAATGATGACAAGATCTTGTCACTAAGCGAGGTATTCTTTGATGGACTCTCCGTGATATCACGGAGAAGCAAGGGAAGTGTGCTTGTGCAACTATACACACTGGATGAGAGCAAACTGAGGATTACCGCCCTCAGAGAAAAGTATGCTCGCCTGGTGGCACAAGCAAAGGTAACTGTGCATCTGTGCAGAGGCATGGACCAGAAAGGCAAAGGTAAAACCGTTGGTTTTACAGAGGAGAATATCCCAAGCCTGCGGCTACAGTGGCAGCAGGAATTTATAGATATCTTGAACGGAACCAAGAAGGAACTACTCCCTTGGCATGAGGTAAATCATAAAATCAACCTTATTGACGAGAATAAGGTTTATAAGTATCATCTGCCACAATGCCCGATGGCGCTGCAACAGCAGCTCCGAGACAAGACCAATTGGTACTTGCAAGCTCAGTGGTGGGAGGCAAGACCGGCCTCCCAAGCTGCACCATTGTTGTGCATCCTGAAGAAGGATGGTACCTTGAGGACTGCGTTGGATGCATGCCAACGCAATGACAATACAGTGAAGGATGTGACTCCACTTCCAGATCAGGAAGTGATTTGAGAAGACATGGCATGAGCAAAGTTCAGGTCAAAGATTAACCTAACAGATGCATACAAACAAGTGAGAATTTGCTTGTTTGACATACCAAAGATAGTGTTCTCATCCATCACAGGAACATACGTCAGTAACATCATGCAGATAGGAAACTGCAATGCTCCTGCAACGTTTCAGAGGTTGATGACCTCTATTTTTTGAGAGGTGATCAGAAGATTTGTTCACATATATTTGGACAATATATTCATATATTCCAATTCCATCGAGGAACACAAAGAGCATCTTTGTGTCATATTCAAACAATTGAGGTCCAACTTGCTGTACCTCAAATGGAAGAAATGTGAGTTGTATACCAAGACAGTAGATTGTCTCAGACACAAGATTGACAGTCAAAGTATTCACCCTGACCAGAATAAGATTGACCACATACACGAATGGCATGTGCCATGGACCTATAACAATGTTCAACGGTTTGTTGGACTGGTGAACTATATCGGCAATTGCTTGCCTGATATAACGGTGTATACTGGACCATTAATGTCCATTACTCAGAATGGGGCTCCATTCATATGGAGACCCATACACCAATGGTGCTTTGAGATGATCAAACAGATTTGCTCGAAGACGACAGTGATTTGGCCCATAGATCCTAGGCGTGATGAGCTGATTTGGCTCATCTGTGATGCATTGAAGACCGGAGTCGGTGCAATGTATGGCCAAGGAAGTTCCTGGCAGAATTGCAGACCCACCGGCTTCATGTCGAGGAAATTCACCTTGACACAGCAGAACTACGCCGTCCACAAGCTAGAGACGCTGGCAATACTTGAGGCACTCCTCAAGTGGGAAGATAAGTTGATGGGATACAAGATCCACATTATAACTGACCATAAAGCGCTTGAGTTCTTCAAGACCCAAGCAACCTTGTCCCCCCGGCAATGCCGGTGGATTTGATTACATGTCACAATAAAACTTTGACATCACATATGTCAAAGGTGAACTGAATAAAGTCGCCAACTGTCTCTCGAGGTATTTCAAGAGCGATAAAGTCAGTGAACATCATGACATGCACAAATACATCAATGCAGACATTTGCATTGATCCACAGGGTGATGATCTACCGTATCATTGCTACTATATCATTGCTACTGTATCATCACTACAAGGAGGTAAAGAAGCATGTGGTAGAGCTTCAGGCCATGCAAGCAAACAAACTTTGGTGAAGTCAATGCTTGCAAGAACGGCACGAAGCCCGAGACATCAAAGCTGAGCAACTGAAGCAGGCTCAGCCCAAGAAGATGGAAACGTCAAAGTTCGATGCAAAAACTGGTGGTCTTGAACCATCTGGCCAAGACATTACACTCGCCGCGTTGATGCCAGCAGGAGAGTATACTGTATTTCATTCACTTCCGGGCATGTCACGATACGCACGTGACCTTTGCGCCATAGTAGTCGGTAATATACCACTAGACAGTTTCCTCAGTTTGATTCATCTCGTTTATAGGTGTGTACGGTACATTGTCCCT